>CABHPH010157843.1:22328-46502 GCA_902168325.1 Peromyscus nudipes
TAGATAGATAGATAGATAGATAGATAGATAGATAGATAGATAGATAGATAGATAGATAGATAGACAGATAAATAGACAGATAGATGAGAGATAGTTGATTGATAGATGATAGATAGATAGATAGATAGATAGATAGATAGATAGATAGATAGATAGATAGACAGACAGATAGATGATAGATAGCTGATTGAGAGATGATAGATGGATAGATAGATAGATAGATAGATAGATAGATAGATAGATAGATAGATAGACAGACAGACAGACAGGCAGATGCTAAATGGTTCAGTAGGTAAAGTTGCTTGCCACTTGGACTGACAAGCCGAGTTTGATTACCAACCCACATAGTAGGAGAGATCCAGCCATCTCTGACCTCCACACACATGCCATGGTACATTTGCACCTACAAACAGAGACACACATAAAACAAGTATTTCTTAGATGCCTTATTTTCCTGACTTTTTACAAACCACACATGTGACCACATGCTTCAGTGTCCAAGTCCATGTTTCTTGAGGTCACTAAACATGCTAGAGAGCCAGGAGAGAAGTGGGCTCCATAAGCTACGGTTTCTGACTCCGTCCACACAGACGCCTGCTTGCTGCTGTTTGGAGCTGCGGTGAGTGAACCTCAGGTGTGCATAATATGCCAGTCTGAGCTCACAGTAGGCACAGCGTGCAGTCAGAGCTTCCGGGTAAAGCACCAACATTAGAGCCTCCTGACTATAACATTTCTGCAGTCAGTGGCTAAGGGACAGACGTGAATCCTTAGTCCAGAGAAAGACTTCACTCCCTCATCTGGATGAAACTCTGAATGCAGTCCTTAACTGACCTGACTAGTTGAAGAAAACCACACAGGGCAATGAGGCGGATATGGTCTTATCCCAAGACAAGAGACAAACCACTCGCACTTCCCTGGAGGGCTCCTGGCTGGGACTACTCACCAATGTCCTTGATCTGCACAACCAGCCATTTACTTGGGAAAATAATAGGTACATGGAAGCCAGGGCAACAGAAACATCTCCACGTGCAGATCAGTCACAAAGGGATGCACGGGTGGCCTGGTGGCCCTGAACACTTAAGTGATTTTGTTCCCTCTTCCAATTTCCTGTGGTACATTAACTTTTATTGATAGCTCATAGCTTCAACAACTGGTCTTGATTTTACTAACCTGAAGGGCAGAGGAATGAGAGGCACCCACACAGCCAAGGTGCAAGAGAAACACAGCGTCTTGTCAGCCCCTGTTTTTTCTCCCCTGCTACAGCTTTTCTTTAATGAGGAAGGCACAATAATTGCAAGTTAATCATGTCTCGGGCCCCCAAAGGGAGGACGGGAGGGAGGAAGGCCTTTTGGAATCTGACTGCAGTTGCCTGCAGGAGGCCCTAAAAGGAGCAGTGAGGCATTTGTGGAATTGCAAGCTCTGATTTATGTCATGGCTGGGGAGAGGGGCAGCAGGATTGTGGGTATTTCCCTAACACAAGTATTAAACACAAATTAAGTCAGGAGATAAATGAGAAATCTATGTAATGGAAGACAGTAAGATCAATTTTTGCTTTGCTGGGAGAACTGAATACCTCCAGCTAAAATGAGCTTGTGCATATATGTCTGTGCATGTCGTATTCGTCTATGAGAATGCATGTGTGTGGGGGCAGATGTGTGTGCAGGTGCACGTGTGTGTGTGTGTGTGTGTGTGTGTGTGTGTGTGTGTGTGTGTGGCGTGTGTAAGCATGTAGAGACCAGAGGACAACTTTGGGTGTTTATTCCTCAGGTACTGTCTACCTTTTTTATGATGATTTATTATTTTTGAGACAGGATGTCCCATTGCCTGGAACTCACCCAGCACTATGGGCTGGCTGGTCAGTGAGCCTCAGGGATTCACCTGTCTCCACTTTTGCAATGCTGTGATCAAACAGATGCACCACCACATCTGTTTTTCCCCCATGTTTTCTGAGGACCAAACTTAGGGCCTTGTGCTTTCAAGGAAAGTGTGTTATCCACTCCCCTGGCTCTAGAATTTGTATTTGGAGCAGTCCCCTATGTTTTTCATTTGTTGATTCTATGAATGGTAAACACTGCCTTTTGTCGAGCTTTTTAACAAACCATTGCTTTAAAGGAGGAAACTCGTGGTATGATTTGCTGAGCACGTTTAATGGACAAGGCTCAGTTCTTCTCCCTTGCTCCAGTTTCCTTTCTGTTGTTATGATAAAATACCCTGGCAAATGATGACTTAGAGGATAAAGAGATTTGTTTCAGCTTCCTGTTCTGGGTTACAGTTCATCCAAGCTGGGAAGTCACAGGCAGGAGTTTGAAGCAGCTGGTCATACCCACAGAGCAGAGAAAGAATGCATATATGCTCGCTTGTTTGTGCTCAGCCTGATTCTCCACTCTTAAACAGTTCAGGACCTTCGGCCTAGGGAATGGTGTTGCCCACAGTGGGCTGGGTCTTCCTACATCAGCTAACTCAATGAAGACAGTCTTTCCACAATATGCCCATAGACCAACCCAAAGTAGAGACTCCCTCACTGAGACTTTCTGGGATGGTGATTCTTAGGTTATCTCAAGCTGACAATTAAAGGTAACAAACATCATGCTTAATCCATCATCTTTTGATTTATGTTCACAACTACGTTGGGAAATAGAGATTTGTCTTGCCACTGTGTGGCTGAGGGAATTGAGGAACATAAAGCATTTGTAAATTGCCTGAGCTTCACTGGGGTAGAGATGGGGGACATCTAGGATGTGTACCAGAGTTACCTGGGCTGAGAGAATACAAAGACCTAGCCATGGTGTTGGTTCCTATTTTCTCTTTACGCCAAGCTCTCTTAAAAATAGCCATTTAGTAAGGGTATTGTGAGCTATTTTATATCAGTTTTGGGGATGGCAAGGAATAAAATTTAGAAAAAGAAAAAACAGAACTAGAAAAAGACTGAAAGCCAAGAGAATACCTACTTTGTCCTAAACTTCATCCCCAAAGGTCTGCTCATCATCAACATATACATAATATCCCCAGCAGTTTAAGGTTTAAAGTGCTTGGGCCAGCAAGATGACTGAAGGTAAAGGTGCTTGCCACTAAGCCTAATGAACCGAGTTCAGGCCTTAGAATCCAAATGGTGAAAGGAGAGAATCTGTTCCCCAAAGCTGTCTTCTGACTTCCACACACATGCTTAGGCATGTACTCACCCACCTACCCATCACCCACACACACCAAAACGACTCCCCAAAGCTGTCCTCTGACTTCCACACACATGCTTAGGCATGTACTCACCCACCTACTCACCACCCACACACACCAAAACAACAATAACCAAAACCCAAGACATACTTAAAATTTTTAGGGTGCTATGAGCTGGGCACATAGCTCAGTAGGGGAAGCTCTTGATAAGCAAGGCTGAGCACCTGAATCTGATTGCCAGCACCCAAGTCAAAAAGCTGAGCATAGGAGTACGTACCAATAATTCCAGTGCAGGGGAGGCAGAGACAAAGAGTCATTGGCCAGCCAGTCTAATCAGGGTCAGTGAGAGACCCTGTTTTAAAAAATTGAAGTGGAGCGTGATTGAGGAAGACACCCAGCATCAACCTCTGGCCTCCATTTGCTTGTGCACATGAAGGAACACACACACACACACACACACACACACACACACACACACACACACACACACACACAGTCCTTAGAGTACTTATTGATTATTCTAACTTAGTTTTACCAAATGGAGTTTGAAATAGACATCCATCCAGAAGGCTTTATTTTTAATTAACCCAAGGCTGGGGATTTTCTAGTGGGAAAAGGGACCCTGTGCTCATGGGACTCTCAGAGTCATATGGGAACTTAATAATCAGGACAGAATTCTACATTCCGTAGGTGGTGCCCAGCCTTATTTGAAAAAGCCAAGCCCTCCAAGTCACAATGTTCCTTCAGACAACACAATGTCTAAGATCTACACGGATGTCACAAAATCAACTTCACACCACCAGAAAGGAGAGGATAGGACCAGTATTGTGGGACAAGATGGCAGAGTGTTGCTGAATCTGACCCTTCAAAGTCAAGAGCAAATGGGATACTGTCCTAAAATCCTGAGAACTAGGAAGAAACTCACCATTAAAAGAAAAAAAAATCTGAAGTTTGGTATGGTAGCACATGTGTCATCCCAATACTTGGGAGGCTGAGGCAGGAGGATTATGAGTCGGAAAGCAGCCTGGGATACATAGCAAGACTCTGTCTCAAAACAAAAGAGAAAACATTTGGTCCAGTGAAAAGGATCTACTTCATACCACATTCAACTATCAATGTTCACACTTAATAAGAAGGTACCTTGATAAGTGAAGCATATAATTACTGTATGGCTCATCAATTGCACTTGAGGGATTTGTGCATGTGTGCACACCCACATATCTGCATACTGAATCTCTAATATCTATCTGTTTGTCTGTCTACCTATCACTTATTTCTGACCCAAACAATTGAAAAATCAATGTTCAAACAAAAACTTGCACTTGTTCATAACAGTTCTATTCACAACAACCAAAGGGTAAGAACAACACAAATATTCACCAACCGATGAAAAAACAACCAAGATGTGGCATAGCTATACAACAGAGTATTATTCAACCCTACTGCAGTGTGGTGTACTGATACTTCCAGATCACCGTGCTAAGTGACAGCAAACAGTCACAAAGGATCTCATTCACCATTCAACTCACCAAGTCTATAAAGAGTGGAACAACAAAGAACTGATACGACCACCATTAACTTATTCATTGGTTCAACATGCCTGACAAGTGTTTGCTGTGTGGAAGTCCCCGAGATGGACTCCAGGTACACTGAATAGACGGGGCCATCTTAGCTCCTACTTGAATACAGATCACAACTTACAGAGTGAATCTTGGATTCTCTTCACAAAGAGTAGCCAGAAAGGTAAAAGGTTATAAGAAGCATAGTAGCTTCAAGGAGCCAGACTAAAACAACAGGAACAAATGGGCCCAGCCCAGTGAAAGGTAAGAACTATCTTCCTAGAAAAGAACAAATGGATGATAATGCTCCTCCATATTACCTCAAATGATGCTAGGAGATCCAGGGATCCTTTCTTAATGTCCAAGATTCAGAGTTGAGAACATTTGGCTTAGAAATTCCTGGGAACTAAAGAATGTGTGGGACCCACAGAAGAATGTTTGTTGATCTCACTGTCTTGCCTAAAGTTACATAAAATTCCATTAATTCTCTGTTTATTGTTATCTTCTCCATAACAATGCCAGATCTACATGGTACAGAATTCTTTCTCTTTTTGTTGCATCTTCCCCCTTAGAACAACATATGACAGTCTTCCCACCCCTAACTCCATACGCCATGGCACTCATTTTTTGTGAATGAATAGATCAAAGTCTAGCCAATTCATTGTTACCTTCATTAACTGCCTACTACACATAAGGTCTTACAGAAGGCATTAAAATAGCACATGGGAGGTGCTCAGAACAGGGGTTAGCATGGAAAGAACAAAGTTTAGGAATTACTCAATTACTTATATAAAAAAAGACCTTCATTCATTCATTTACCCATTCATTGATTCACAAATATTTATTGAACACTTATTATGGTGGAACTGACACTAGTATATTCTCATATAAATAATAGCATAGTATAAAAAGTATTGATCAAAATCTCACCCCTAGCAAAGTTTACACTTGGGGATGTGGGTGATGAGGTAATGTTATAAGCCACTTCAGTTCCCACATTTTAACCAGAGTTAATGAATTTGTTAAGAATTACTGATATGTGGCTTAAAATTCAATGTATTTTTTCCTCTTGGGAACCACCTAAAATTTTTACTCTTGAGACAAAAGGGAGTAATGGCTGGGAGGTGACAAGCCCAAAGTATATTACATACATGAATGAAAATATTATAATGCAACCCATTATTTTATATAATTCATAAACTTATAAAAATAAAATTTGAAACATGCTCTTGAAATTAAGAACTGTGTGAGTAACTGGAGTGATATGCCACCATTTTCACAACATGTCATCAAATCTTGAAGTTCATTATAATTTCTCATTTAAGCAAGAGGAAAGTGTGAGATTTCTCAGAGACCCCTTGTGTGTAAGAGAAATCCTGTCTTTGCAAAGCAGAGAGAAAACTTCCTATGTTCCCTCACATGAAATGGTTCCCAGGACTTCCCTTGAAAACAATTTGTCAAAGGCTAGAGGTGAGGCTTGGCTGGGAAAATGCTTGCTTCACAACCTTGTGGACTGGAGTTCAGATCCCAGGACCCATGTCAAACCCTGGATGTAGTGGCCCCCATGTGTACAGGTGCACCCACACACAGATGCACACAGTCCCATGTGAACATATTCAGAACACATACACACAGATACACTAGTGTTTTTGTTTTGATTTTTTGGGGGGGAGTGCTGGGGAGGCTGTGTAACAGCCCTGGCTGTCCTGGAACTAACCCTGTAGATCAGGCTGGCCTCAAACTCAGAGATCCACCTGCCTGCCTCTGCCTCTCCAGTGCTAGGATTAAAGGTGTGCACCAGCTGTCTTTGAAACTAACCCAAGACGACTATTACTACCCTCTGCCTAGTGTCACTTCCTGAGACACAGCTGACCATGGCTTTTCTGAGTTTAATATTTTTCAAAGCCAACTGAAGCACATAAGACCCTTTGTTTTAGGGGCCCCTGAACCCAATGACGAGCTAGACTCACTAAGGTCACCCCCCCAACCAAATCTATTGTGACAATGACAATCTAAAGTTTTACCAACAGCAACTGGCCCTCTGAAATGGGTGCTAATGATAAAAACCCAGCTTTCACACATTCCATTTTTAATTAATTTTTAATATTTTTAAAAAAAGCTTTTCTTTTTGCACCACAAGACCCACTTCTTCCTGGTGAGATTCCCAAAGGTATGCCTGCTCTTTTCTGGAAGGCACGACTCTACTAATTAATTAGAAATTGCACTTGGAGGGATCAGCAGGGGGTGAAGAATGGAATTCATTCCTGCCTTCTCCACTTCCCTTCCCAGGCAGCTTGCAGCTCAGCCAAGCAGGCGGTTTAGATTTGGAAAACAGACCGAAAACTGCTGCCCTGCAAAACTGGCTGGGTCGCCATGCCTGAGCTTGGTGGCAGGAAGAGAATGGGGCCTGTCTGCCAGGGCCACTCGGTCCGTTAATGCATGTGAACTTTAGATCCACCCCCATTTCCCTTCCTGTCTATTTTTTTAATTTCAAAAATATTCTACGTGGATAGAAAGAAGTTCAAGCACAGCAGGGTTGCAGGAAGAACAACACCTTCTCCGTTCTTGCCTCTCTTCACACTGCAGCATAGCTCCCAACTGTGGGCAGCTCACAGGCACAGGCACGGGATGTGCACGTGCAAATGAGAAAATTTCTGCACAGGTGTGTTTTCTCAGTTTAAAGGGGGGAAAAACGGGTCATAATAATGGATTAGTCTACAACTTGTTTCCCCCTCCAGCCTTTATAATTATATTCCATAAAGTGGACACACAGATCTAATGTTATCTCCTTCCTTCCCTCCCTTTCTCCCCTCCCTCCCTCCTTCCCCCCTCCTTTTTTTCCTTCTCCTCTCTTTTTCCTCTTCTCTGTCTCTCTGTCTCTGTCTCTCTCTCTCTCCTTCTCTCTCTGAATTACCTAACACTTTTGAAAAACTATTGAGTTAGGTGAAAACTATCCTGTTTTCAGAAACTTTAGATTTCACACTTTCCAAATGACGAGGTAAGTGGATGTGGATGTGTGAGTATAAACTAATGCTGGGCCTGTGGGCATTGCTCAGTGGCAGAGTGCTTGCCCAGCAGATGCACCACCTGGGTGCAATCCCAGAAACCAAAACCAAACACACAAATAAAGTGCTAAACAAACACAGATTCTTCTAAATTGGGTGATTTTGCTTCTCAAGTATTTCTGTATTTTCTAGTTCAAAATGGAAGTGCTTGGTCAAAAGTCATATTTAAGTAAGTCTGAAACTTACCACTTGTTCTCCACCATGACCAAAAAGAATAAATACATGCCTCTATGGCTATGCTCTTTATCCTGTAAAGGAAATTTTTAAAAAGGGCCAGTCTAGTTATGAGCACGAGTGCAAGTTTTACTGCAGTTTAATGACTAGGGGTGAAGGCCTGTGGCACAACACTGTAGGGACTCGCTCTGCTCGGGCATTTTGTCGGGAAATGGAATGATGAAACTGTGCAAGTTTAGGCTAAGAACTCTGGCTGAAACGTGCCAGCCTCCTGACGGACAGTTGGCTGGGGAGACAGTGACAGACTTCCATAACAAATCTTAATCCCGTTAAGATTTATCAGAAATTTGCTTAAGAAATTTATCGGGAGGAAGGCTGCAAATTAAACCCCAAAAGGGTAGATTCCAGACTAGAGCGGGACACTTCTTGTCTTGTGCTTTTTTCATAGTACGAATGCTCACCCGTGTGGGTGGTCATAGGTCTTGGTAACTTTTGCCGGTGTCACGGTGCAAACTGGCATCTCATTTTTCAATTTCCAAAGCCATAATTTTTTTAATGATTACGAATTTTTTTCATGTGTATCTATTGTTTTTCCGTTAATTTATGTGTCATTTTCTTTGGCTATTGTTTCTGTTGGGGGAGGGGTTCCTACTTTTCCTCATTTGTAAAAACTGTATATTTGGAGCAAATTATTAAATGTGTGTGTTGTATATGTACTTAATGTGTATGTTGTATATGTATTT
Organism: Peromyscus nudipes; assembly: GCA_902168325.1. Taxonomy (NCBI): domain Eukaryota; kingdom Metazoa; phylum Chordata; class Mammalia; order Rodentia; family Cricetidae; genus Peromyscus; species Peromyscus nudipes. The sequence goes on from CABHPH010157843.1 coordinate 31,041, forward strand.
GAGCGCACACACACACACACACACACACACACACACATCCTATTCAATTTCCTAACATGCTAAACTTGAAAAAGAAACCATTATATGCCAGCTTACCACAGTATCTGAAAGAGCTGACCTTACTTCTATTTTGCCATATAATTACTGTAATTTCTTGGCTACTTTTCTCATCCCTGTGACTGGACACCTCACAATAAGCAGTGGAAGGGAGCAAGGGTGAGTGTGGCTCACAGTTTGAGGGCACAGCCCACTGTGGTGGAGAAGGCAGGCATGGCTACAGGACTGTAAGGCAGCTGTCCCACAGCACCCACAGCCAGGCAGTAACAGTGCCGAACGCTGGTGTTCGGAGCTCTCTCTCCTGTTTATTCAATCTAGGGCCCACTTATGGAAGGCTGCCATCCACATTTAGGGTGGGACTTTCCCCTTAATTAATCCAACCTAGATATAACCTCAGGGTTGCTTCCATGGTGATTCTAGAGCTTGTCAAATTGAGACTATAAACCATCCCATTTACACTTGGAGCCTTTTCTAGCCTCTCTCCTACAAACTGAACCAGGGCCTGTGGTCAGGCCCTTCACAGTTCGGCCTTGGCCAAAGTATTGCCTGAGCAGAGGAAACACCTTGAAGGTAAGTGCTGAATGAACGGTCATGCTCCAGACACACAGGGAGAGGGAGCAGAGGCAGGAGAGAAGATGTGGCTTTCCCCCTCCGCCCACCAACACACAAGAGTTCATTTAACCCTGACAATGACTGAGAGAAGTCTCCATAGACTTGTCATGGGGAGGACTGGATACTTCGCATTCTAGACTGGGACTCTGACAGGTGGAGCTCATGTGGAAAGTGTAGTGTTAACATAAACATTACACACACACACAAACACACACACACATACACACACACACACACACACACACACACACACACCTATGCTTGGGGGGTGGATTTTATTGTCTGGCAGATTTACAAATTGGAATCGATCTTCCTTCAACCAGTTTCACTAAAGTTTCTATGAAGGGAACCAGCAAGAGATGGGTGCCTTTCAGATCACCTGTGATTAAACTCACCGCACTTGTCTTCAAACAAAAGTGTTTTTTTTCCCCTGCCCGCAACATATAATTTTAGTCAGCTAACACTAAATTAGACACCCACTCAGATTTATTATGATAAGAACATTCAGTAAGCTAATTTCAAGATGATGACTCCTATAAATTCTTATAATTTATTATTTAGTACTTTGGTTTTTAATCATTAAGTACGTGAAGACTTTGTAGGTCAAACCTGTATTAATGAAGACAGTAATCTATTTTTCAAACTCTGCTTCTCATCCACCTTTCAAATTGTAAATTAACAGAAATAGATTTAAACACACTTGTAAGAACAAAGGCAGTAATTGGGGGAGTAGGGGCCCACCACCCCCAATTGTCTAATCTTTCTAGATAGACTGTCAATCACAACCCTGATTTATTTACCGTGTGCCTCATTCCTTTCTTAATGAAATAATGAAGTATGAATTTGAGATGCTGTTGGTTCAGTGAGGAAATAAAACCCATAGCACACATTCAAAGTTTAATTTTAACAAAAGCGGCTCAAAAATAAACTGATACAGACCTCAGGAGGTGCCAGTCTTAACTCAACATAGCCATTTCTGCTTTATGATTTGAGAGAACCACAGCCCAGAAGTAAAATATTAACTAAATAAATGTCTTTAAAAGCTATTAATATCATCTAAATGACAGCCTTCTTGGTTCATTAGAACATATTTCATGATCATTTCAAATATTTGGTGTTAAGACATACAGGTTTTATTTTGTGGGACAAAGGAATGTTATTTGATTGACTGCACAGATAAAAAAAAATTCTGTTTGCTGAGCAGCAACATCTCATTTTCTCTAAAATAAACCAATTTTCCTTATGATGTCTCTAAGCTCATCACAAGCAATTTGAAATAGAAGAGTAGGAAGAATAATGTTCATTGTGATGGTTTTATTTAGAAAAAAATCAACAAATTAAGTAGCTATCAAAGTCATGGATTGCTTAGAAAAATCTAGTATGAAACCTAATGAAATGGAAGTGAAGGTTATCCTCCCCTCCCCCACATCTCCCTCAAGCTGCCCTACAACCCCCTATGCAGCTGAGGATGATCTTGAACTTGTGAATCTGTTTCCACTTCCTGAGATTAAAGGCTCCTCACAGCACACCTGGTTTGTGTGGTGCTGGAGGCTGAAGCAGGGCTTCAGTACACTGCACCTACTGTACTGTGTCTCCAGTCCCCAGCCCTCATTTCAGGAGGTTGGTATGCAGCCAAGGCTGACCTTGAATTCACGGCAATTCTCCTACCTCAGCTCTCTGAGTGATGAGGATACAGGTGTGCACCCCTGCACTTGTCTTGTTCTTTTTCTTTTTAACACAACATTTCGGAAATTCTTTCAAAAATAAAAAGGAATATGTATGTTTCCATAATACTGAAATTTTTAAATTACATTAGTGTCTGACTTTTATATGATAGATGGTCTCCATCGTACCTGAAGACTTAAAGCTGATGGATTCTCTATTGAATTATGATACCAAGGACAGCTTGAGGTATCTCCTTGGCTCACTGAAAACCTCCCTGGAATGGAGGCACATTCTTAAAAGCTTAGCTTAGTTAACAGGGAGCCAACTACGTCCCATCATGCTATGGAATATCTGATAAATTGTTAAGTGTTTTTCTTCCTCTGTACCCATCAAAGGAAAAGTGAAATTTCTAAGAATCTCAGATAAGAATCTTTGATGAGAAAAAAATAAAAAAATTCTGCCTCCTGGTCAAGGGAATCCATGAAGAATGGATAGCGACTGTGATGGTGAGTGTTTTTAACTGGACATCACCTAGAATCACCTGGAAGATTGGTCTCTGGGCTTGCCTTTAGGCGGTTATCTAGAGTACGCTAATTGAGGTGGGAAGCCCCGCCCACTCTGTGTGGCCTCATTCCCTGGCTGGGATCCTGGACTGTTTAAGTGGAGGGAAGGAGCTAAGCAGCCTCCTGCATTCAACTGTTCTGCTTTCTGAGGGCAGATACAGGGTGACCAGCCAGCCTCCCTCTCCTGCCACTGGGCCTCCCCTATCTGCCAGTGTTTTCTCCACTCAGACACACTGTATTCTCCTGAATGTAAGCAAAAATAAGTCCTTTGTAACCTAAATTGCTTTGGTCTGGGTATTTTGTCACAGCAATAGGAAAAGCAACTAAGACACCAGCAGCCAGGATGCGCTCAACAAATTGAGTTAGCGAAAGTTTGCTCAAACTGGATTTCTGGATTTTAATTGCTGATAACTAAATAAATGCTGAACATCACAATGAAGACTGCAGATACCATTTACCATGTGTTTGTAACAGCTTCGGGACTTTGAATAAATCTTTCACTCCGACTGACTTCCTACACTAAATGGATTGGTTATTCTCATTTCACAGATGAGAAAGCCAAGGCACAGCATTATTAATTACCTATGTTATGTTCAGTTAGTTGATTCTTCATAGAGTCAAGATACAAATACCAGTTCATTAGATGTCTAGTGTCCTATCTATATAAGGCAAGTAATCTTCCCACCATAAGGACTAGAAATATGGCTTAGTGCTTAAGAGTACTTAATGGTCTTACAGATGACCGAGGATCTATTCCCAGGACCCACACGGGAACTCAACACCCATCTGTAACTCCAGGTCTAAGAGATCTGACACCCTCTTCTGGCCTTTGAAGGCACCAGGCATGTACATGGTGCACGTACATTCATACATGCAAACATACACATAAAAATAAATTAATTAATTCAAAAATATTGCCTCTAAACACCTTTTTTAAAAAAGTGATAGATGTAAGTGAGCAAGGGGATTTAATAGTTTGTAAAAGTTTCTATTCACAAATGTGTAAATATTAAAGTCAAGGGTTGGATGAAAGCATTTTGAGAGTCCAACACGCTCCCTCATTCTAATGAGCATTTGTGTTGCTGTTTGGAGACAGGGTCTTTTAACAGGGCCCCTGCTGTCCTGGAACTCACTCTGTAGACCAGGCTGGCCTCAACTTGACTGAGGTCTGCCTGCCTCTGCCTCCAAGGTGTATGCTCCCGTGCCTGGCTCATTCTAATTGTTAATGTCTTGGATTATTGATGCTGCAGGCAGTGTAGACAGGCAACTTTGGGGTTGATAACACATTGCTCCAGAACCTAGCACTTCAAAAGGGTGACAAAAGTTGACTATCTCACAATCTAAGAGGGCAAGGGATTGAGGAACAACTTAGAGGGCAGTTGGCTTGGGTCTCTCTCAAGTCAAGATGTTCCAGCTGTGGTCATTCACAAGCCTAACCAGGGCTGGAAGACATATGTCTAAGATGGCTCATTAACACAGGGAGTGCCTTGGTTACTTATTTGACTATGGTGACAAAAATATTTGACAAAAGCAAGGGTCAGCTAGGAAAAGGAAAGGAAGAGGGTTTTTGTTTTTTGTCTTTTCCCTCACAGGTCAAGAGTACAGTTCATCAAGGTGAGGAAGTCATGGTAGCAGCAGTGTATCGTGCAGGCAGTTGATTGCATCATGTTCCCAGACAGGAGGCAAGGAGAGATGGATGCTGGTGCCCAGCTTTCTCTGCTTTGTATTTAGTTTGAGACCCCCATTTCACAGGATGATGCCACCTACATTTAGGGAGGGCCCTCCCACCTCATTTAACCTAATCCAGAAACTCCCAAGCCCAGGGGTTGGCCACTTATGTAATTCTAGATTGTATCAAATTGACAATATCAGTGGCCAAGCTGCTCTGGCTGTTGGCTAGAGGTCTCTGTCCTTGATACATGAGCTTCAATTCCGTACTGCTTGAAGGTCCTCACTATGTGGTATACAATTCTCCTCAGAGCCAGAAATCCAGGAAAAAGGAAGGCAGTATCTGAAGGTCTTGTCATCCGACCTCAGATGTCACATCTGTCATTCCCTTGTCAGTTACCAAGGTCTTGTCTGTTCAGAGCAAAAGGAGACCACACTACTGCATGAAACCTACTAGGTGAGGGTCACAGAGGGCACCTCCCTCAGTGGCTGGTGACTGTGAGGTCTCTTCTCCCCTTCTCTAGACAGCTCCAGGCTTCTAAGTATTTAGGGGTACATCCTGACATTTCAGTGGTGAAAAGAAGTCAAACCGGGTAATATGGGAGAATGAAGAGTTATCCTGAGGTGACCTATGTCTTGTTCTTACCCTTCCTTATGTGTGTGGGAAGAAGGAGGGTCAAGTGGGGGAACTGGGCGCTCTTTGATGAGTTACCATACAGAAGTGCTCTTCAGGCTACGGAGCAGATCCTAAAGCACAGTCGAGAGTGCTGTCATCCCCCGCCAGAAGTCAAGCATATTACAACACAGTAGCCACCCACCCATCTTTGACAGGAGGATACTGATTCTGTGAGGTACTCTGGCAAACCCCATTACCAAGTAGAAACAAAATCACGAGCCGCTGAAAAAAACCACAAACACCCATCTGTGAGGATAAAAACTGTGCTAAACAAATACGTTGGGTCATTAAGGAAGCAGGGACTCAGAAGAGGTAAGAAATGTAGGGGTGCTCTTTGTCTAACTCCCGTCTATTTTGGGAAACCCTTCTATGAGATGGAGAACCGGTGGTTCAACCTCATCATTACCTTATTGGTGGGAGTTGAGCAGGCTGATCTAGGCTTCACTTTCTGCTTCGGGGTCAGCCTTAGGCAAATCTGTTAATTAGGCTAAATTTGGCCTGCTAAGACACTCTCCTGCTTCTCTCTTCTGCAGGGCACCCTCCTTCCTCCCTACACCAGGCCAGGCTCACTACACCCTTAGGCAACACCAGATAAAGGTCTTCCCAATCCCCAGTGTTTATATGCCCCAAATCTATAGAACTCTGCTTCTGCCTTGGCAAGGGCTGAAGAATACAGGCAGCCTCATCCTTACGTGGGCTTTTCCTGAAGTCACTGGTCCAGTCAAATGACCCATTCCAACAGTCAATATGCACACTCATCTGGTCAGATGAACAGGGATGGTAGTGGGGGGCTCTCAGTACTTGGTGTTTTTCTCAGAAATGACATCAACAGCTAAAAGCTAAATTACTGAGAGTTCATTTTGTAAAGTTATGAGTTCCTTGTTCCATGTGTTCATTCTGCATTTGTTAGCATGTGGTACATAATAAGTTCTCCGAAATTCAGTGGGTAACAACAGTCACCCTCCTCTCTTCCCTGAGTCCAGTTCGTTTGTGACTGTGCAAGAGCAGGGTTCCTTCTCTAGTGCAGGCAGTCTTGGTTGGTCTCTACAGTTAGCTTAGTTGGTCATTCCGTGATTCTAGAACAACCTTCTTATATACAGGGGATCAGCAAGCTACCAGCTCAGATAACAAGGCTCCTTTCACACGGCCTATCACCCTCTAGCAGGCCAGACCAGACATGATCTTACAGTGGTCTGAGGGTGGTAAGCTGAAAAAAAAAAAGAGGTCCAGGACCTAGCCACTTCCTGGCAACACTGACTTTGTGACAGTTCCAACTGGCCAATGCAAGCCATGTGGTCAGCCTGCTGTACATGGCGAGGGAACAGGCTCGACTTCTCACTGTGGGAGGGCTGCAAGAGAGTGGGCAGACCTGGGTTGCTTCTTTCCCGTTTTGTAACACACTGTTATTTTTACTTTTTTTGGTTTGTTTTGTTTTGTTTTGTTTTTGGAGACAGGGTTTCTCTGTGTAGTTTTGGTATCTGTCCTGGAACCTGCTCTGTAGACCAGGCTGGCCTCGAACTCACAGAGATCCTCCTGGCTCTGCCTCCTGAGTGCTGGGATTAAAGGCGTGCGCCACCACCGCCCATAGAGTGTCATTTTTAGTTTGCCATATATCTCCCAAGCCTTGTATTATTCGTTCCCTCGCGCCCCCCACTGTGTGTGTGTGTGTGTGTATGTGTGTGTTGATGCATCTGCCTGTGTGAATGCACATAACTGTGCATGTGGAGACCAGAGTGTCATCCCTTCATGTTTTTTGAGACAGAGTCTCTCACTAGCGCTCACCCATGTGGTGAGGTTGGCTGGTCAGTGTGTCCCAGAGATCTGCCTGTCTCCACCACCCCAGCACTGGGATTATATGTGTACACTATATGCCCTCATATTTGATGTGGGTCTAGGGAATGAACGCGGGGCCTCATGCTAGCAGGACAAGCACTTTACTGACTGAGGTATCTCCCCAGCTCCCAGGATTGTCTCATTCTGAAGTCGAGTCTTCCCTCTATACCTCCCCATCTATACAACATAGACTGCTACCTCAGAACTGGTTTGCGCTACCCTAGAATACTCATTCCCCAAGAATTACTTTAGAGGGCAAACTGGTAGCACAATTAGCCACAAACCCATTTGCCTGACACAGGGAAAATGAGGCGCAGGCTCATTAGGATGCGAGTGTAGAATCTAGCTCAGCTCATGTCTTCACCGTCCAGATAGGCCAGTTTATCATCGTGCGTCTACATTCCACACAACCCAGTTAAATTAGTACAGGATTGCACATCTCAACCTTCAACCGTTTTGTCACTTAAAATGAGTGTCTGGAAGGGCTTCCTTCCGGGAATATTAGTTACCTTGTCCATTACTTACTTAATCATAGCTTGGAGTTATTTTTTGCCTTGTGGAGGCTGACTATAAATTATAGGCTATGGTGCAGTAAAGCCACACTTAGCAAATTATATGGCATGGGAAAACCCTTGCTTTGGGGGACAAATTATATATTTCTTTAAAAATATGTTTTATAAAATATTAGATGAGGCCAATAAAACAAAATCCAGGAGCATATTTTGTGGCCTTCCAGACATATCTGACAATTGACTCAAATAGAGTCCCTATCTGTGACAGGGGAGGAAACGGAAGAATCCTGTTTGAATTCTTGTCACTCTTTTGAAGTTCTACATGGAGAAGATATGAGAAAAAGCTGGACACTTGTTGGTCTATGCCCATGACTGGGCAGATAACTGAATCATACTACCTTATATTTGATTTTGAAAACTAACAGTAGACTTACAAGGCACGATTCTCCAAGAGTTATCAAGAACCTTATTGTCATTTGAAAGAGAAGTCCCTAGAAGTACCTTAAGCATGTGATTTTTTTTTTTAAAGAAACAAGAGAGTGCATGAATGAAGGGTGATTCACTAGAAAGAGACGATGATCCTTTAGGAATGAAAGTTTTTCCATTTGTCTGTAGCTCTGAAGCTGCATGTGCATTGGCTGGAGACAGGTTCTGGGCTGTCCGAGCCGATCAACTTCCAACGCAATAAGCCAATCTTTGTTGTCTTATTAGAGATAGACACCCTGAGGGTCACCCACCATTAGCTCCAGCTCATGGCCTGTCCCTGCAACCAGCTTGAGGTCATCAGGTGAGTACTCATGGTAACACTGTTAATGTCACCCCAACCAACCTGGGGAGGAGTGGAGAAGTTGAGGGTAGAAGAGGTTGGAGACACCCATACAAGATTCACTCTGGGATTCTTGGATGAAATCTTGTAAGGTAGCCTTACAAAAAGGCTGCCAAATTTTTTTTTTGCTTTAAAAAAAATGTATGTTTTAATTTGAGGATATTAATTGCATAGGAATTATTTGACTCTATGATTTATAACCCCACCAGAATCCTGCAGTCTTTCCCTCCATGAGTGTCGGTGCCATTTTCCCTTTTGTATACCTATCATTTCCCATTGTTTATCTTCCCTGATTGATGTTCAGGCTCGGGATGTTTTCTATTATGAGATTCATAATTATCCCTGGTAATAGAGAAGGCTTCCCTATTATCTTCAGGGAGCCTGCCCAAATTATTCATTGTAGCCCACTGGTACCACACCGCAGGAAAATAAGAATTTATTTCCCATCCCAGGCATATGGTAGATAAAAGGATGTATTTATTTCTCCATGTTTCAAAAGGATTAGGCTTTGAAAAAATAAATATCACTTACACTGTCAGTAAGCAGAACTGTGGCTCAGAGTGTAGAGGGCTGCTCTTAGGCTAAGAATAGCAAATCTAAGCTCTGTTTTTTAAAAAGAGAGGAGGGTAAGGAGGCGGGGAATCAATTACAGCTTTACTTGGCTAAATAAATGAATGCTATATATTTCAGCCATTATATTGGTCTACAAGGCACCCAGCACCACCTTGGACCCCAACGTTAACTAATGCACTGGCTTATTTATAAAAATGTTACTGAATTCCAGCAGTCCTTGACCCCTGGCTATTCCAGGAGCACGTTGGATACATCATCTGGGTTTTGCCTAATTACACATAATTAGGAAATGTAATTATGCTTTTCAGTGTTGCTCTGCCATTAAGAACTGAGTGGACAGCTGAAACCCTGGGAAGGAGTCAGAGCTTCAGAGAAAACAAATGGAAACTATAAGCCAACCTCTAAAAATAGGGAATGCACCAAAGGTTAGTAAATCAAACTTATAAAAACATAATAAAAAATTGCTCTTGGCTCTGGCTAAATATTTGATGCTATGGCTAAGCTGCTGCCTTTGTATTGAGGACCTACTTAATGATGTGCCATTTGCATCCATGCTGAGGCAGGGACATGGAATGAATTATTTTTCTCCTCAATTACTTTGATTTGCTCACTTTCCCACATATTTATGCTCTTTAAAAAAAAATTGCCTCATCCTTTACTCTGGATCCCCAGTCTAGCTGAGCAAGAGAGTCCCAATTATCCTGGCGAAGAATTACAACATTTCATTTGTGGGTTTGCTACATGCAAAGGCTGCCAGTGCCCAAAGCTTAGGCACATTTAACAGTTATCTCATCCCCTCCAGCTGGGTAGCCTCAGTCCATGGGGAAGAGTGGGTAGGTCTGTAAGTCAACAAAATGGTCACCATCATCTTGAATGTGTCCCAAACCTGGCCAAATATCTACTGTCAACCCAGCTCAAACCTGGGTGGCTTCTTACTCCCAAAAGTCAGAATTTCATGAGTGACTAGAGAATGTTCTAGAAAGGTTACAACAGTTAACTTCTGGAGTGACAAGTCCTTGTATGCTCTGGTCTTAGCGTCTATGTTTATTGAATTTTCCTCCGCTGTTATAGTAGCTGAGAGCAATAAAGTCGCACACTCCATTAGATGTGCTATTTATGGAAACACGACTCTGGTGCCAGAAAGAACAAAAAATAGTACGAGGAGAAATGATTGCCAAAAGCGAGGTCTCAAACATGAGTGCAATGTTAGTAGCATTTACATTGCAACCAGCTTGGTGACGAACTGCCTCTCGCCAATCCTGAGATGAGTGAGGGTGTGTGTGCACGCACATGTGCGTGTGTATGCACATTGGTGTGCACATGTGTTTGCATATGTGTACAGGTATGTGCACACATCGCTGTGTGTGCATGTGGGGGTGCATTTGTGTGTGCATGTGTGTGCGTACACGAATGCATGTCTGTACATGAGCTTTTCTATATTAGGTTTTTCTTTTCTATGTTTCTTTAAAAAGCCACCCCACCCTAACCCATGGGATTGGGGAGAGACTCAGCAGTTGAGAGTACTTCCTGCTCTTCCAGAGGAACTGAGTTCAAATCCCAGCACCCATATTGGTCAGCTCACAACTGCCAATACTTCTAGCTCCAGGGGATCCAACACTCCCTTTTGGCTTCCATGTGCACTCACACATACATACATACACTTGAATTTTAAAAAAAAAAAATCTTTAAAATATCAATTTTAAAATATTTTTAAGTCTACTTATTCTTTCACAATTTCATAAATATATAATGCACTTTGATCACCCCCATTATCCTGTTACCTCCTTCCTCCTTCCAAATACCCTCTTATTCTTCTCAGCAAGTTCTTCTCCTCCATTCACATTTTTCTTTTTCTTTTCTTTTTGTGACCTACAGACTTTATTGAGAGTTGCTTGCATGAGCATGGGAATAGGCAGTGATTTATAACATAATTATTCTAAAAAGAGTGTCTTGGTGTCTTTATCGGGGACTTAGAATGAAATTCATGAATAACATAACCCATCCACACATATAACCAACCAAAAATTGATAGAATGTCTGAATTATAAAATAAAGGGGGAAAAAAGGAACTGAAATGTCACAGCCAACCAGCTATTTGGAAATCCAGAACAGAAACGAGCACCCTGTTTGGTAATATTTGCCACTTTCCATGGTGTAAATACTTTAATGTGGTCAAATTCTGACTACCAGCATATCTCTGAACACAGATTTAAGAAGAAATAGGAAACACCTACCTCCTCGGGGGTTAGGGGCAACTGAACAGCACAAGTGTTCACTTAATGGTCAGTACAGTAAGTCACATCATGGCAACTCAACCGCTGTGATCTTCCGAAGATGCCTGCTAAATCTTGGCATTTGGAACATAACACAGTACAACTTTTATCTAGAAGGCTCTTGCTTTTCTGGGAGACTTGGGGTGCATTGTGTTTCTTTGTCAAGAAAAGTGAATTCTGAGTTCAGAACCTCACAAACAAGTATCAGACTGACATGCATGTCCAGTGGCTCAGGGGTGTGTTTCAGTTGTGGCCAACTATGCTGTATTGAACTTTCTATGCATCACAGGATAGACCCATAGACATCATCCACTAAATGTCCAGAGGCCCCTAAATGTGCACATTCCCCAAATGCCTCTAGCCAGCAATACTGATTCTGCTATAGATTGTCTGTATAGGTTTTGACTTAAGAACGTGTTCTCTGGCATCACTTTGGGGTTCTGTGTATGAAACATAGAATTCAAGACTTCTTGAACCAGAATCTGCATTTAACAAGATTCCATGGGCTGAGTGATCTGAAAGCCCATCATAGATGAGCAAGTACCAGGTAAGATAGAGAACATCAAGAGTGACCAGCAGGAATCTTCCTTAGTGTCCATACAAATGATACAAGAGAAACCACAGGCTCTGTTGAGTCTTTAATGGGCCTCTGGTAGCATGGTATCACACTGAGGGGACTGACTGCCTTCATCCCTCCTCATTGTAACCATCCTACGTAGCCATAACAACTTCCATGTCCATCACTTACACAGTTACTGCATCTGTCACCCACAGTCCTATTGAGTCCTTACTATATGTTATGCCTTGCACCATCTTTCCCCAGATCAATGCATAATCTCCCTCCAAAATCAGAACATGAAACAAATGACATACAAAGTGTCTGGCTTTTGTCCAGTGCCTTGGAGTTAGGAGTGTGCACTGTCAGGGTCCGTGGTCGTAAGTATTTTGATTAAAAATCATTGAAGCAAGGGACTAAAGAGACTGTTGAGTGGGTAAAGTGCTTGCCAGGCAAGTGTGAGGACCCAAGTTTAGATCCCCAGAATCAATGCAAAGCTAGATTCTGTTGCATGTGTCTATAATTGACACTCCTATGGTGAGATGGGAGGCAGGGAGAGAATACCTGGGAGCTCATGATCCAGCTCATCTGGCATATGAAAAACAAGACCCTGTGTCAAACAAAGTGGAAGGTGAAGACTGACGCCCAACATGTCTTCTAACTTCCACATGCATGCCATGACACTTATTCTGTACATACTTACACACACACACACACACACACACACACACACACACACACACACACAATTATGAAAGAGCTGGGCATGGTGGCATGCACCTGTAATCATAATGCATGGGAGATGGAGACTACAGTATTGGGAATGCAAGGCCAGCCTCAGCTACTTAATGAGTTTAAGGCCAGCCAGAGCTACACAAGCTCTTTCATCGAAAATGTTCTATGAGAATACAATGAAGGTGAAACTAGAAGGCACCAGGGCTTTTCATCTTAAACTGATGACTGCTTGGTTTTGGACACACCCTTGTATGTGTGAATCCTATTCATGTGTGTCAACTCCTCTGAAACTTCACATGCCTTTTTGAAAGGTGAAGAGCATAAGGCCTCAAAAGGGACCAGAAGACAGGCAGTTTTATCTTACGAAGTTTTTATCTTAGTTTCTTTTCCTGTTGCTATGATAAACATAACTTAACAAAAGCAGCTTAAGGGGACAAGACTTATTCTGGCTCACAGTTCAAGGGTACAGCCTGTCATGGCAGGGAAGTCAAAGTCAGAGGGGCGAGACTTGAAGCAGCTGGCCACATGACATCCACAGTCAGGAACAGAGTGATGAATGGATGCTTCTGTTCACCTCCCTCCCTCCGTTTATACAGGCCAGGATCCCAGCTGGGGAACAGTGCTACCCACAGTGGGTGGTCTTCCCACCCTAATTATTGTAATCAAGACAGTCCTCTATAGGCTTGTCTAGAGACCCATCTCTCAGCTGATTCTCGGTTCTGTCAAGTTGACAGCTAACAGTGCTCTTCACATTGTTAATAACAAAAAGGAAACAAAGAGTTTCTGCTCTTGTCTGTGTTTGTTAGCACTTGGGGCTGAGAGGTCCTTTTGAGGCTCCTGAGACACTTGGGAAAAGGATTACTGTAGAGCATCGAGAGGTGCTGGGAACAGGGTTTTCAATGTATTTCCCAACTCATTCTGCAATCCCAATTTACAATATAGACCGAGTATTTTCTTTGGTATGAATATCACTGGGGCATAAACTCCAAACCAGATCCGACTCCAGTGTAAACTTAGTTTACTCCTTCCCCACTTCCCATGACTGCAAGAACCTGGAGAAATTAAAAATGAGAAAATAAACATGTCCTGACCATCTGGGCTGCAGTTCAATTAACAGCCATAAGCAATATTTATTGCAAAATCTTCACACCTATTAGCAAGAGGAGGGGAAAATAAGGTCACGGCTTTGCACATAAAATACATCCATTCTTGGTTCTCAGTGATCACAAGGGCTCCTGGCCAGGGGGTCTCATTTCTCTCTTTCCATCTGAATCAAGGCCAAGGTACCAAGCTTCAGCATGACCTTCTGACCTTTCTGAGAACAGTCAGAGCTTGGCTACTGCCCAGCATGTAGGTGTAACTACATTTTAAAGCCTCTGCGTTTTGTAATGTGCAAATGAGGTAGAGGTGGGAGTGGACTTGGGTAAGAGAGGATATATGTTATACACCATTGAAATGTTCTTGGTGGTTAGCTTTTTGCTTCCTCAAATGTCCAATAATTCTTTGTGTTTTAATTAAGCTTTAGGTTTAGAAGTACCTATACATGCAGATTCACAGGCAGTTGTAAGAAATAATGCAGTGAGCCCACACATCTTGACCCAGGTGCCCTAAAGGTAAGGACATGAAACTCTAGTACAATGTCACAGTGGGGACCCTGGCAACGGTTGTCAAAATGCAGAGCATTTTTGGAGGGCCCAGGATTCCTCAGCTGCCCTCCATAGCCGCCTTGCCCTCCTCACAGCTACTGGCCATTACTGACCTCCTCTCCATTTGTATAATTTCGACATTTCCAGAATGGTATGGAAATGAATCCTACAGTATATCACCCATGGGGATTGGCTTTTTCCACTAGCTTCAGTTTTTCCCCCCTCCAAAAGAAGACAATTCCTCTCTCTCTCTGTCTGTCTCTCTGTCTCTGTCTCTCTCTGTCTCTGTCTCTCTGTCTCTCTGTCTCTCTGTCTCTCTCTCTCTGTTTCTCTCTCTCTCTCTCTGGAGATGTGGGTGTGGGTGTGGGTGTGTGTATAAGTTTCACCATTCTAAGACTCAAATATGCCTGGATACAGAGAAGAAGGTATAAGGCCTGGGCAAAGCCCTGTGTCCCACTTTGCCAGTCTTCTTCCAAATGAGAAGTGAGCACAATGAGGAGAGACCTCTGTATCCACACATTGTGGTCTTCACTCTCAAGATTTCCATAGCCTGGGTCACCGTGATAGATCAGTCAGTAAATATCTGTCTTCTAAACACGAACACCTGAGTTTGAACCCCATAGAACCTATGTCAAAATGCCAGACATGGTGGTTGACACTTGCAATTCCAGAGCTGGGGAGGCAGAGACTGGCAGATCCTCAGGGTTTACTGACCAGTCAGCTTAGCCTGCTTGGTGAATACCAAGGCAGAGAGAGACTGATCTCAAAGAGCAAGGTGAATGCTATGTTAGGAATGATACCATAGGCTGTCCTGTGGCCTACACAGACACACAGACACACAGACACACAGACACACACACACCACCCATACACACACCCATACATATTTACACACTAAAACAAATTTTATCTGTGCTATGAGCTGGTCAGAGACATGGTTTCCCCATCTGTAAGATCAAGATAATAACATCTGTTTTTATAGACTAATGTTTATAGACATTCTGTGCAAGGTGATTATGAAAATTAAGTTAGATAAAAGTAAGTCCTCTAACAGCATGCTCATCTATAATAAATATTGATAGGTGGTGCCTATTATTGCTACAAATAAACCATGTTGAAATAATAAATATTAATTGACCTTTGGGAATTTACTTCGGTTTTGAATCAATCTTTCTCAATACATGATACACAATCCGGGCTTCTCCAAGCAATACATTCTGGGCCCTGCATTTTCTTCCCTGTGTTCAATCTCCAATCTTGCATTGCC
>CABHPH010157844.1:0-38544 GCA_902168325.1 Peromyscus nudipes
AGCGGCTGTGGGACTGGCGGGTGACACAGATTTGTCCTGACTGTGGGCCAGGCAGGAAAACTCTAGCTACAATAAAGTTCATTAATATTTATAAATTCAGATTCAAAACTAAGCATCATACTCATAGTGTATAATATTTTGATAGTATGGGCATTAGCTACTCACAATAACTATGCATTTTATATTATTTATTATTTATATTATTGCATTTTATATTACCTTTAATATCCTGGGAACAAATTTTCAGTACATTAGATTTTTCTGTTCATAATTCAAATTTTAAATTCCACTACAGTTCTTTATCAAATTCTTATAATTTTCATATGAAACTGGGAAATGAGAATAATACACATTTCAAATTATTAGTATTTATAGATAATAGATTTACTTGTAATGCTTGTCCATCATCAAATTCTTCCCTAAACTATTTTCATATTTAAAAAATTAAATTTTATTTTATAAATTAATAGCAATAGGTATTGTTATTAGGAGGTTGTTCACTGAGTATGAGCCCCTACCTCTTCCTTAGAGGACATAAGTTAAATTCTCAGAATCCAATTCCAGTAGCTCAGGACTTCCTGTATCTCCAGCTCCAGGGATCTGAGACACTGTTCCACTCTCCACAAGCACCTACACACTTCTGGAATATAGTCATATATGATCCACAGACACATAAAATGACATAACCTTTGAAAGTCATTTAAATAAAAGAGCAGTTTAATTAGATTTTTTATAAACTATTCTTTAGAATAAGCAAATTTTGTATCCCCTGGCTTTAGACCACAGTTTTATTTAGCAAATTGACCCAATATTGGATTAATTACACATAAACAGTTTTTAAAAATGTCAATTTGATAATATAGTACATTAGTATTTTTCCAGACCAAAACTAGACTGTCTAATTGACTGATAGAGAGTAGATGAGAAGCTGAGGAAACATAGTGCCAGGGCATATATCTGTATATTGTAGAGTGCCTTGATCTTAGAAGCTGGAGTCCTCAGAATATTTGAAATGGGCTTTATTTTTTGTTTGTTTGTTTGTTTTGTTTTGTTTTTTTCGAGACAGGGTTTCTTTGTGTACTTTTGGTGCCTGTCGTGGATATCGCTCTGTAGACCAGGCTGGCCTCGAACTGACAGAGATCTGCCTGGCTCTGCCTCCTGAGTGCTAGAATTAAAGGCATGTGCCTCCACCTTGAAATGGGCTTTATTGATATTTTAAACATCTCTCAATTCATTTTCTAAGTAAAATTAGCTATCACATGCAGTATTGAAGATTAAATAAGATAGGACAAACTTGCTCTTATTAGCAATTAGTTTATAAAATCTCTAGATCTAGATTTCCATAATTTAAAAAGCTTTTGCAGAATCAGTAATGAAAACAAATAATAGAAACACTATGGAGATATGCTCAAAAATCATTACACTAACCATTTTAAATGATAAAATGTTGTGATATTGAAAGTTCTTTAATGATTTAAATATATAATTTATTAAAGAAGATGAAAAATACATAAAATAAATTTAGAAATTATGTATGATCATCCTCAAATATTACAGATAATTTTAGTTTTGGAAGAGGAAAATACAAATAAATGTGCAATATTTCTCCATGTACTGACAATTCTATGAAGCAGGTCTTCTGGTTTATGCAATAAGTGCTTCTTCCTGTGGAACAATCTCACAAGCCCTAAAGCAAACTTATTTTTAGAATTATAGAGATTACCTCCCTCTAATTGAAAAAAACAACAATTAATCAGGAACAATATATAATAAATGATAAAATTATAATTAAAAATTAAATTATCACATCAAACAAAATTCCCTATTTAAAAATATTTTTATTGTTGTTATATTTTATGGCAAGAGAATAGGCAGTAAGTTTTTGTCAACTTTAATAGCATGAAACTTTTATATGGTACAGTGAGCAATATAAGTAGGAATAAATTAAGCTGTACTTTCTAAGGAAAAAGAAACAAATTGTGGAGAAAATTTCTCTGCAAGAAAAGCCTGTCACCAAGGTAACTTCAAATTCTTAAGTGTTTATCATTATCTAGCAAGAGTACAAAGCTAAAAAATCACAATTGTCTTGCCAAATGATGAATACAACTTACTATATTTATTCAAACAAAGACATTACATCTCGATCATAAATGACTAAAAAAAATAGAAAAAACCTCAATATACATTTCGGGAATCTGTAAAATAAAAGCTGCCAGTGCGACACATGTTTGGATAATCCAAGAATAATCTATGTGAAGTAATTTCTAAAGATGGAGAGCTTTCTTGACAGCAGCTGTTCTGACCATTCTGTAGGTTCTCATCGTCCCAGACTTCAAAATCATATTCTATACTATCTTTCTAAGTACAAAATGCCCTTAAAAAACAATAGTGTGAGCAGGGAGTGAGCCTTATAAATTTGCATATGTAAATATGTGCACAAAGCACATGACTAAATTCAATAATAGTAAAACAGATTGACATAAACATTAAAAACAGACCAGGTGATGGAGGTCTAGGGGAAACATCGAGAACTGGAGACATAATTTTACATAATTAACTTTAAAGATGATTTTCAAGTATTAATATCATTGGTCCTCTAAAACTGTGATCTTCACATATGTCATGCATTTGATAAAATGTTTCTGTGATTAAGATTCAAGCTTATTAATTAGATAGTACAATTATATGCACAGAACACATGCACGGGAAGATTAGGCCCATATACACTCTTCATTATATAATTTGGAAAGTATAACAGTGTTAGGGCAAACAAAGTTGATACTAGGTAATTAACATTACACAAAATTACCACCACTATAAAATTACAAAAAGAAAGTTAAGATTATGTTAATTTTCTAGAAATGCTTGCTGTATTAAATTATTACTGTATATTTTTAGGTTACTTAAGGCAATGTTACCATATATTTCAGTAGTGTATGTGTGTTTGCTTCCTACTGCATTTTCTAAACTTGATATAAATTTATTAAGCTATAAAATGAGTTTTCTTTATCAATAATGACATTGCAATATTCATTATGTACAATTTTATGAGATGGCATTCCATTATTGTCTAGATTTAACATTTCAGTTATTCATTCAAATAAAACAAGAATAAAGTAATAGCTGTTATGTTTATTGAGAGTCTCTAGGGAAGTTACATAATCTTCCTGGGCCTGCTTTTCTTCTGTTTCAAATGGTATCACATAAGTAAAATGCTTTACAGACAAAAAGTACCTGGAAATTCTGGCTGCACTAATTCAAGTCTTTAATACATTCTACATGTACAACTTTCCGAAATCATTACTTGACTTTAAGGATGAGATAGCATTTGATCATTTTGTATGAAGGTAAATAATATATTAAAGGATCATAATTCTTTTACAGTCATACAGCTTACACTGATTTTACACTCACCAAGTCTTACATTTTCTTACTTACTTCCTGAGCATGCCACTTTATTTTGATGTTAATGTTACATTGGCAAATATTATCCACATTCTCCCCAGATTTGACCTTTGCAGATTGTTGGTTAATGTGCTGATTCAGGAATTTTTTTCTACCATGTTTCTGTTTTGATTTTGGCTGTCTTCTTTGTGATTTTATTAGATTATAGCATCTGATATAAAGGTGCCTCTACTCATATATTGCCAAAGAATTTGAATTTTGTTTTAATATTTGATTTAATATTTAATTTTTTTGCCAAACTTGCCAGCAGATCTTCAACTACAGATCATGTGATGCCCCAAGGAAAGCCACCAACTCTGTGTTCCACAAGAGTGCAACAGTTCTGTTTATTGCGTCCTTCACTGACCCACCACTGCTACATCATTCATGACCCTAGCCTTGGTGATCCTCCACTGAAGATGGGTCTTTCAGGATGCCTACAGATATAAGAAGTATAAGGAGATCTTCATCACTTTGGAGGGCATCCATACCAGGCAGTTTATGCATTATGGAAAGAAGAACATTATCTGTAGTGTTCTGCTTTTGGGAATCATGCTTGCGATTACTGTTGTGTGCTGTGTAGAGGTGATGCCCAGCCTACCAGAGCCTCCGGGAACTAATCCACAATCATCTTTCAAAACCCAGTGACTAAGATGATCTGAGAGAGGTGCCATTGAGTTTCATGAAGGCTACTTCTTATGCCAACAGAGCTGTTGTTGGTGTAGTGGCGAGTGGAAGCTCAATGATAAACCTATCTTAGGTCTGGTAGTGCCTCTAACAAGCACAAGGTCCACGGGCCCTGCTAGCCACATGCATTGATTGGTATAGCTGTGAAACCCGTGTTGCACCCCTTTGGGGGTGGCGATCATAAACAGCACAAAAGGATCCCCTTCTCTATCTGCCTAGATGGCCTGCTGCTAGATCGGGCAGCTTGTAGACCCAATACTGTATGAGACAGAAGACCTGTGGGGCTAAAGAGATGGCACAGCACTTGAGTGCATTTGCAGCTTTTCCAGTGCACCCAGGATCAGTTCCTAGAACATACATGATGGCTCTCAACCATCTGTACATCCAGTGGGAAGTGATGAGATTTCTTCTCCTGGTCTGCATGGGCACAAGGAATATACATACATACATAAATACATGCAGGCAAAAGGCCCATATATGTATATTAAATAGAATCTTAAGCCACCCTCAAAACACGTTATATTTATTTTTTAAATGACAATTTAAAATAATGAAACATGAATCTTAAAAGGTCTTGCCAACTTCTCAGCCAATCCTGTTTCCTCAAACTGGAAGCCTTTCAGTCCTCGTCAGGAATGAATCTCAGCTGAGCTGCTGCTAAAAGCTTAACCAGCTCTAGTTCCTGGTCCTCATGCCTTATATACCTTTCTGCTTCCTGCCATCACTTCCTGAGATTAAAGGTGTGTGTCACCATGCCTGGTGGTTTCCAGTGTGACCTTGAACTCATAGAGATCCAGATGGATCGCTGCCTCTGAAATGCTAGGATTAAAGGTGTGTGTGCCACCATTTTTTGGCCTCTACGTCTATCAAGACGCTGTTCAGTTCTCTAACCCCAGATAAGTTTATTAAGGTGCACAATATTTTGGGGGACACAATATCACCACAAAAACATAGAAGAATCAATACTTTTTGGAAGATATTCTAATGAAATAGTACATTTTATGGAAATATAGGTGAAGTTTGTACTTTTTCAAAAAAGAATATTATACTTTATTATAGAATAGCATATTTAGTTAGCCAAACAGTACAGAAGCCAAATTTGGCAAATATTTATGTAATTAGTGAGAACAGTCAAATCTTCAAACCAATATTTCATAGATATTGAAAATATTATTTTACTATAATAGTAAGCAAATCAAAATTGTTGTTGTCCATCTAATAACAAATTGTGTTATAGTTCCCCAATACAACTTTACCATTAATGTCAGATTTAAATTAAACCTAGGCATGGACATTATCTTAAATGTAAAAAAAAAAAAAAAGTTGAATAAGGCAGATCAATGTAAATGTGTGGTGGTATACACTCAAACTCACAACTCTTTTAGCTAAAACTCACTTAGAAGGAGATAGGCCCTCTGGATAAGTGAGACAGTCATTTAGCTTGAAATGTTCAGGGGGGCCCCAGGCAGTGGGATCAGGATCCATCCCTGGAGCATGAGCCGGCTTTTTGGAGCCCAGTGCCTATGATAAAACATTTTGCACAGCCTTGGTGCAGGGAGGAGGGGCTTGGACCTGCCTCAACTGCATGTACCAGGCTCTGTTGACTCCCCATGGGGGACCTTCCCTTGGAGGAGGTGGGAATGAAGGATGGGTTTGCGGGGATGGGGGGGGGAGACTGGGGGGCAGGAGGAGGGAGGAGAGGGGAATCTGTGGTTGGTATGTAAAACAAATAGAAAATTTCTTAATAATAATAAAAAAGAAAAAAGAGAAGGAGATAAACTTTGAGCAGAAGTAGGGCAAAAGCATTTTATTAGGAGACTACAAATTAATGCTTAGATTATTTTTGTAGTAAATTCATTCTCCAATTTCTCAGTTTAATTGGAATTTGTAATGCTTCTTCTCAAATTCTCCATTCAAATTGTTTTGTTTTTGTTGTTATAGATGATAGCTTATTAAAAGTCCTTTTCATATATTATGAGGGAGATATGACAAAGAAAGTGAGTACGCAATCTAGGCAATTTCTTTTCAGACTGATATTGAATATCAAACTTCCTGAATAATCATGTGATAAAATAACCTGAGTCTCTGAAATAACCCCTCAACTTTGGCAGGTTTTTTTTTGGTTACATGAAAACTTCTTAATGGTAAAATTTATTAAATACTGAGAGAAACTATAATGTATCAGAATATAGAAATATTAGACATAGGGAAGAGAATGGAAATCACTGAATCTATGTCTCAACTTTCTATGCCTCTATAGTAGTGTATAAACTCAAAACTCACTCATAGCTTCTCTAATGATTTGACAATAGCTTTGATGGGTTGCCATGGATGTCTTCTTTCTTTCCTTCTTCCTTCCTTCCTTCCTTCCTTCCTTCCTTCCTTCCTTCCTTCCTTCCTTCCTTTCTTTCTTCCTTTCTTCCTTTCTTCCTTTCTTCCTTTCTTCCTTCCTTGTGGTGGTATTGTGTTCCCCAAAATATTGTGTACCTTAATAAATTTATCTGGGGTCAGAGAACAGGACAGCCACAATATGAAACAGAGGTTAGGCAGTGGTAGCATACGCCTTTAATCCTAGCATTCCAGAGGCAGAAATTCATGTGTTCAAGGATACACCCAAGCATGGTGATCCACGCCTTTAATCCCAGAAAGTCAGCCTTTAATCCCAGGGAGTGGTGGTAGAAAGCAGAAAAGTATATAAGGCGTGAAGACCAGAAACTCGAGGCATTTGGCCTGAGCAGGCCTTTGGCCTGGAGAAGCATGTGGCTGGTTAAGCTTTCAGGCTTTTAGCAGCAGTTCAGCTGAGACCCATTCTGGATGAGGGCTCGGGGCATCCAGTCTGAGGAAACAAGACCAGCTGAGGATTCAGCGAGGTGAGATAGCTGTGGCTTATTCTGTCTCTCTGACCTTCCAGTGTTTACCCCAATAACTGGCCTCGAGTTTGATTTTATTAATAAGACCTTCTAAGATTCATGCTACATCTGGCGCCCAACGTGCGTGGTACGAATTCATGAAAAAGCTGTGGCCTTGTGAGCCCCAGCTCAGGCCCGAGCTACACTCAGCCGGTAGTGGTGGCGCATGCCGGTAGGATTTACTGAAGGAGGCAGAGGCAGGAGGATCCCGAGTTTGAGGCCGGCCTAGGAGGCTTGGGAGAAGCTTTGGCCCGGACAGAACCACAAACAGTGGCAGTGGCTGCTGCTCCACGTTGCCAGCTCCTTCTCATCATGTTGGTGACTACGGTGATGCTGCTACCTGGGACAAAGGGTTTACCGCTGTTTTTTCAGAGAAGAATTGCCAGGACCCTCGTGTTACAAGAAAGCATCCCCAAAGGTCAGTTTGGAAAAGTTTGGCAAGACAAATGGTGGGGAGAAATTGCTGTGAAGATATTCTCTTCTAATGAAGAACATTCGTGGTTCCAAGAGACAGACATTTATCAGACTGTGATTACTCCAAACCACAGAGGAGGCAAAAAAAAAAAAAAAAAAAGTCTGCAGGGAACCATGACCACGCCTAACAGTGACTTTGAAATCTTCAAAAAGATGACAGGATCCTACAATGATGATTCCACAAGGACTATGATAAAGCCATTATGCTGATTAACACCAAGGAAAGATCGACTTTGGAGTACAAATTGTTTAGGACAATTTTGAGATGGCTGGCTGAGATGATCCAGCCTGACAGACTACTCGAGCAAGGACTTATGACAAGCCCTGAAATTTCCTATTATACAGAGACTGGACAAATGATACAGGACTTGACAATTAACCCAAAAATTTTCTTTTCAAGATTTCCTAAAGCTATCTTCACCCCTAGAAAGTAAAAGAGAAAAAGAAAATAGATATGAGATAGATCATTGAATCTACTCTGAGAAAAAAGATAAAGAAAAAAGGATAAATAGGTAGATCACTGAATCTACACTGAAAAGAAAAAGGAGAAGATATAAAAATGACAAAAGGTAGACTACTGAATGTATTATGAAAAGAAAAAAGAGAGAATATGGATATGATAAGATAAAAAGGGAGATTATGGAATCTACTTTTAAAAAGGAGCTACTTGTTTTAAATAGGATAAGTAATGAAAAATTTTTTGTCTGAATTTGTCAAATGTTACTGGACTGGACATTGTTAATATATAATGGAGTTTTTTAATCTGAATCTGTCAAATGTTAATGGACTAGACATCGTTAATGTAATCTTGACTATATGTATTGTATATACTTACTGGATATAGTTTTTCTTGTATTAGCTATAAGCTTTTTTAATTTTAGACAAAAAGAGAGGAAATGTGGTGGTATTGTGTTCCCCAAAATATTGTGTACCTTAATAAATTTATCTGGGGTCAGAGAACAGGACAGCCACAATATGAAACAGAGGTTAGGCAGTGGTAGCATACGCCTTTAATCCTAGCATTCCAGAGGCAGAAATTCATGTGTTCAAGGATACACCCAAGCATGGTGATCCACGCCTTTAATCCCAGAAAGTCAGCCTTTAATCCCAGGGAGTGGTGGTAGAAAGCAGAAAAGTATATAAGGCGTGAAGACCAGAAACTCGAGGCATTTGGCCTGAGCAGGCCTTTGGCCTGGAGAAGCATGTGGCTGGTTAAGCTTTCAGGCTTCTAGCAGCAGTTCAGCTGAGACCCATTCTGGATGAGGGCTCGGGGCATCCAGTCTGAGGAAACAAGACCAGCTGAGGATTCAGCGAGGTGAGATAGCTGTGGCTTATTCTGTCTCTCTGACCTTCCAGTGTTTACCCCAATAACTGGCCTCAGGTTTGATTTTATTAAGAAGAACTTTTTAAAAGTCATGCTACACTTCCTTCCTTCCTTCCTTCCTTCCTTTCTTCCTTTCTTCCTTCCTTTCTTTCTTTCTTCTTTCTCCCCCGCATCTCTCTCTTTCTTTTTCTCCCTTTATTAACATGTGGGAAGCTTTACGTGGTGTGGCAAGGGTTATTGCATCGGAAACTTTTGTCTTTCTAGTTTCTCCGCTTCGGATAAGAAATAATGAATAGACAACCCTTAACTAATAGTTATAATCTCCAGAAAACACACTTTCCCCTCAACAATTATTTTAATTTCTTTTGAAATTATCTGAAGTCTTCTTTTGAAAATTAAACAGATTGTAAAATTAGCATACTAAGAAACTGTATGTGTGCGATGATAAAAACACAAAGTAAGGCGACTTAGTAACCTCAAATATGAAGAGAAAAATTAAAAAAAACTGTACAAATTGATTTGCTGAAGTCATTAGAAAAATAGTTTAGTCCCATAATTTACTGTTCAAATAAAGTTGTCCCCACCATCGTTATTATCTTCATTTTTATGATCTATTCTGAAACAGTTTTCTGAAAGCATCCTATGTTTACATTCTATTTTTAGTTAGCAGGAGATTATATTCAAGTTATACAATTATTGAAGGAGAGCAAATAATATGTTCTGTCAATATTTTCTGTGGTTTAAAAAATGTAAAAGTTTTATTATAGATGGAGGCTATTTGGGGATTTTATTGTTTTGGGTTTATTTATTCATATTTTGATAAGAGGAAAATGGCTTTGTATTAAAATCATTTTTAGTGATTATGTTAGAATAATAAAAATCTCCTGGTTGTAGAATCTCTGGCCTAGGTAGATACTAACATTCCAGTTAGCCTGCTTAAATCTCCTTCACTATCAGTCCAACCTAGGAGGATGGGTTCATTTTCCAACCTGAAGAGACAGAATAATTTTATTCTTTAATGAGCTACTGTACTTTTCTTTCCCAGAATTCTTGCTCCTAGTGAAGCAATGTATGGCTGAAATCATGTAAATTAGTATTCATATTTCAGAAAAGTGTAATTTTTTTCTTTTCTGTTCTTTGAATCTCTTTTCTAAGTATACTTTCCTTAACACTTTTTCTAAAGTCCTCCTCCTTGCCACATGGCAGCTTATCCCCACCCCCCATATGTCTGACTTACATGTCAGATTAAGATGCTTTTCCTTCTCTTCTCAATTTCCCTCCTCTAGGGAGCTGCTGAGTTTTTACGGCTTCTCTTAAACTGAAGTTCCTCTTTCAAATTCCAATAAAGTTGTCCTTGAGTTTTTGTTTCCAAACTCATTGAACACAGGGAAGTAGCCAGTGCTTACCAAGAGCCTTCACACCTGTGGTCTCATGTTCATGGTACTTGAAGGCCCTCTGTGCACTACCAAAGGAGAAAGGTAAGCACAAACCCAGCTATAAACTCATTGGTCCACAGTGATGATGACCTGCCTGCAAGATGCACGCTTGCCATCATTGCAGAAAGCTTGTGAGAGTAACGAACATATATCTAATTGGATTTAAGACTCACTCCATGAGATGGAACCAAACCCTGAAACTACTCAGGTGAACCTGAGACCAGGTCAAACAGAGAATAGGGGAAAACCAAATACTACTGTTCTGCCAAAATAATATAGCCATAAAATGATTACTAATGTCATTCTGCTATATTCATAGATCAGTGCCTTGGTCAGTCATCTTCAAAGAAGTGTTCTTGTGGTGATAAATTGTGTACCCTAATAAAGCTTACCTTGAGGATCAAAGGACAGAACCAGCCACTAGATTAGATATAGAGGCCAGACAGTGGTGGCACTTAATCCTATCACTTGGAAGGCAGAGATCCATCTGGATCTCTGTGAGTAAGGCCACACTGCCACACTGGAAACAGAGCAGGGAATGGTGGCACACACCCTTAATCCCCAGTAATGGGAAGCACACATACCTTTAATCCCAGGAAGTGATGTCTGGGCAGAGAAAGGTATATAAGGGGAGGGGAAACAGGAACTCATTCTCTCTTGAGGCTGAGGATTTTGTAGAGGTAAGCTCAGTGGCTGGCTGTTCTGCTTTTCTGGTCTTTCAGCTTTCACCGCAATATCTGACTCTGGGTTTTTTATTATAAGACCTTTTAAGATTCATGTTACACTTCCTCCTATAGTAGAAGGGAATAAATACAGAGACACACAGCCAGAAAATGTGCAGAGAGTGAAACCCCTTGGAACACTCAATCCTAAATGAAAAATCTCCACCAAATCCTTCCTGCCAGGGCTCAGGAAACCCTTCATAAGAGGAGATGGAAAGATTATAATAGCCAGAGGGGATGAGGACACCAAGGAAACAAGGTCATCCAAAAAAAA
This sequence comes from Peromyscus nudipes, assembly GCA_902168325.1. NCBI lineage: Eukaryota > Metazoa > Chordata > Mammalia > Rodentia > Cricetidae > Peromyscus > Peromyscus nudipes. The sequence goes on from CABHPH010157844.1 coordinate 11,271, forward strand.
AAAAAAAAGCAGGGCAGGGGCACATATGAACTCACAGAGACTGTGGGAGCAGGCACAGGGCCTATGTGGGTCTGTGCCAGATGGTGATCCAGTGCTGAGACAAAAAGTAGACTCAACCCTCATCCTTAACCCAGCTATCTCCAACTGATAACCATGGTTTGTGCCCACTCTTAAATTATTATTATTATTATTATTATTATTATTATTATTATTATTATTATTATCATCATCATTATTATTTGACAGGCTAACTTGGCCTCAAACTCATAGAGATCTGCCTGCCTTCTTAGCGCTGGGATTAAAGCTGTGTGCTGCCACCACACAGTTTAAACTCTTTTATTGATGAGGACACAAACCACAAGAGGGTGTAGGAATCTTTTTTCCCCTCTGGGCGTTTCAGTCACCAGGTCAAAGGGTAAAGAGACAGAAGGATCCACAGAAAGCTTTAGTGGCCCATGAACAAGAACGGAGTCAGCCCTCTGAGACAGATTTCAATGAATCAGCTCAATTTTCTTGCAGATTATAAGGAAGATATAGGATTGGGGAGCCCAGGGACAACCCTAATTTGCATTAAGTGGCTCACTTCCATCACAAGGCTTATTACGTGGGAGCAGGGTCCTGTATCAGAGAGTCACTAGCACAGGTATTCCCAGCAGAGATCTGTGCCAAAGGTCAAGCTAAAGATGAATCAGGCATCTGGTTTTAGAAACAGCTTTTAGATAAGGTCAGTCATCTAGGCCCAGGCACATTCTCCAGATAAGGGCAGGTAAAGAACAGGGAGCTTTGCTGGAGGGAGGGAGCTCCATTTTTTTCCAGCTTATTGAGATAAGCTGCTAGGTTATGGGAAGGTTGCAACCTCTGACCAGCCAGCAATGTCTTCCAACAAGAGGGGACCTTAATTACCACTTTAGCAGTTATACTGTAGGAAAATGAGGAAGAGTGAGAATGGGTCTGTCTCTCTCTGTCTCCATCTCTGTCTCTGTCACTATCTCTGACTGACTCTCTCTCCCCTCCCTCCCATAAGCACACATGTACATACAATGTTTTTTATTTTACAATGACATATTCTTTGTTGGACACTCATATATTATAATGCTTAAGTATATGTTTTCAATTAAAATATCATTTTCACTTCCTTCCCTTTCGTCTCTCTAACACCTTCCATGTCTCCCAACAACTCCTCAGTAGAATACCTACCTTTTCTCAATTGATATATTTCAGAAGCTTTGGTGATAGCTTAATTATTTAAAACTAATACTTCATTTTATAAAGCAAAGTGGTTCTTTTATCACCAGTCTTAAATCCCATTAATTCATTTGTTTCCTCCCAGACATCAAACCTTTGTAGATGATCAGTAATTTATTTGCTTACGAATAGGTTTAATCTCTATATATTCATGTCCCCTTATGACAAACTCCAATCTCATTTGTTAGTCCTTTGTTAGCTAAGCTTGTACCTTGGCTATCTGTGGTATGAGGCCAGGATTTATGTGAGCTTTTACTAGATTACAGAGAAAAAGATTTTATAAGCTCTTTAATCAGTATGTAAAACTGTTCATTATCTGTGATGAGATATATGAAACAGATAATATATATGTAGAGAGAGATTATAATTACATGATTTTCTCCTTCCCTATCTTCTCCCAAAATCCTTCTATATATTTCTTGTCCCCTTTTGAATTCATGGACTCTTTCTTTAACTGCCGTTGTGTGTGTGTGTGTGTGTGTGTGTGTGTGTGTGTGTGTGTGTGTAACCTGTTCAGTCTTCATAATATTACTTTTATGCAAGTTCTTAGGGCTGATTAATTTGTATTGGATAATCAAATGGTGAGCTCTTCTCTGGGGAAGACTCTTTCTCACTCTCAGCATTCTTTACTTGGCTGCAGTTCTTTGTTCAGGGTTGAGGCCTCATTGTCTCTCTGCCTTCCATGCTAGCCTCTAATGATGTCCACCATGTTGCTTTCATCATTAGGAAGCTGCATTGGTAAGACGTCATGGTGTAGCTTCTGACATTATGAGGAGACACAATCTCACCTCCAACTTCTTAATTATCTGATTCTTACAATATTTCCACCCCCTCATTTTCAGCCCTCCCTAAGCCTTTGGTACAGGATTTGTTTTGAAGATTTATCCATTGGCACTACTCCTCTAAAACTCTGTACCTTTATTGATTGTAGTTTTGTGGAATGATCTCCATCTCTTGCATAGAGAAATTTCTTGAGGAAGGTATTGTCCTTTAATATTTTTGTCCTTTATTGAAAAAAAAGAGACAAAAATATTGTATCCCAGCCGGGCTGTGGTGGCACACACTTTTAATCCCAGCACTCGGGAGGCAGAGGCAGGCGGATCTCTGTGAGTTCGAGGCCAGGCTGGTCTCCAAAGTGAGTTCCAGGAAAGGCACAAAGCTACACAGAGAAACCCTGTTTCGAAAAAACAAAAAAACAAAACAAAACAAAAAATTATATCCCTAATCTACCAGAGTCACTGAACTGCTTTAGTCCCTGGACTACTCTGTGGGGAAAATTCTATCTGACTTGACAGCTTTTTTTGACATAAAAATATTACAGATTGCTTTGAAGAAATAACAATAAAATTTCTAAATTTTGTGATAGTTGAATTTTTAGGTTTTGAAGAATATTCATAAAAGTTTCAAACAGCTGTACTGATTTGCATTTGCAAAAAAAGTTTACAACTTCTCTGTATCTTGCCAACACTATCTTGGGTCTATTTGATAATTATACAGATAATAATCTTCCCAAAGACACGTGGGTTATTGCTACACTCCTATATGTAAATAAGAATTGCTACTTCATTATATGAAGGGTGTAGAGACAGGATCATGGTATTTCTTTAAAAGCAATAGTAAATATACACAGCAATTTTAGTATTGCAGAAATGTTAAATTTTACTATGTATATGTATATATACATAAAATAAAAATAATGTATTTAAAATTTCCCTCTTCAACAATGCTCTCTGAGCCTGTATGGGATGGTATGATAGAGATGTCCACCTCTAAACTATCATGTATTCTCTCCAAAGCTATTAGAATTTTGATAAGCATTTTCACCACGAGACTTTTTTAGTACATTATATAGTTTCATGTTTTTTGAGAATTACAGCACAAATTGTCTTTTGGTGAAGTAAAAACAAACAGTGAAAATAAGTGGAATCAATACTCATCAATCACAAAAACAGCTTTTTAATTGGTCTTTGGGCCTAGTCAATAGGAGGGAATTCAACCCTAGTCAACTACCTTTGGCTGATGAGGCCATGGACCCTCAAAAAGAACCTACTACAGCAACTTTCCTAAACTAGTATAATTTCTAGTTACATTTCAATTTCTTAATGTGATACCCACTCAGAAATGTCACCCTTCATCAAGACAGAAATATCAACAATTTTTCAAAATATCAAAGACAACTGACCATGAGGTACAGAACACAAATTTATAAATCTGCAACACAACACCTACACCAGAGACTCAGGCAACATCATAGAAAAAAGGGGGCATGACTTTAAGAGCCAGAGGGCTGGGACATGCTCTGTGAGATTGTATCTTCTATGCAGGACAGAGAAGTTGCACCCATGAATTTACAATATGGTCTCCTAAACAAGCCCTGAACAATGAACTGTCAGTTGACATGCCAGTGTGGATAAAGAAAGGAAAACAGCTCTAGCCTTATATAAAGATTTTTCATGCAAATAACAGCTAATGAGAGAGGGAGAATAGTCTTCTCAAAGAATGTGCACTCTAATGGGGTTATCCAATAAGAACTGGTGAACAATAAAAACATTTTACATGCATACTTACATACATACATATAAATATTTATATGTATGTATATGCTCATATATATATGACCAATACAAATGGATTTAGAAAGCTGTATCTATATATTAATTTGCTTATATATACATATTAATAATAACAAAAGAATAAGCATCATGAATTTGAGTGGAAGATACAGAGGGGTAGATACAGGAGGAACTGAAGGATAGAGAGGGAGTGGAAAAATGGTACAAATACAGTATGCATTTGAAATAAAAGATATTCTACATAAAAATATGATTTAGAAAATATTTAGAAACATTTCTGGGTAGTAAAATTGGTCATTTATACAGGTACATGAGCACAGGCCGTAGAGGACTTTCCTGTAGTACTGCAGCACCTCACCACCCAGGAGCAGAAATTTACTTTCCACTTTAAATTCAAAGACAGAAAAGAATATTTGCTATGAGATTAGTTTCATTGAATGTAACATATTTAATATAAAGAAATTAAGGCATAAACTATTTCTTTAAATACCATCATGAAGTATAAACCTTTCAATTATATTCCTCAAGTATATATTGATGGCTACATCATACTATACATAAATTTTATATTAACTTCAAAATTACATAATAACTAATAAGATTGAGAATACACAAAATAGAATAATAAAGGCAATATCATGAAGACATTAATTATATATGCATACCCCTAAGCTACACTTTATGGAAATATTTTTATTATACAATACTGTATGCATGTACACATACTTGTTTTTGTATACATGTATGTAAGCTTTCAGGTTTCATATGGGAGAAGAGAGTAAGGAAATTGATGAATGAGAAGAAATGGGAAAAAGAAAAGAAAAAATGGGAATAGCTATAAAATTCTGGGTGGTTTTGTAGTTTAAGTTTGTTACATTCTGAGTTTAAAGTAATAAAGAAGTCATGAGGCATTTAAAGCTTTCCATCAAGTGACCTAAATCACAAAATACATCTCCCATTTATTTTAGTAATAATTAATTAATTAATTACTTTTTAGTAGACTATGCTTCCAGAGGAAGAATCATGTCAGCAGCTAAGTTGGAGTGCTGATTCAGACAGCTGTGGCTTAAAAGGCAGCAACCATTTTTTAAAAGGACAACAATAATTGGTGCCCCACATTGATCACCAAATTGTTGTTTGGTCTTTGGTCTTTGTGGGAGTGGGGTAGACTCCACCCAGCTCCCAAATAAATCACTCACGGAGGCTTATTCTTACTTATGAATTTCTGGCCTTAGCTTAGCTTAGTTTCTAGCCAGATTTCCTTAACTTTAAATTATCCCATCTACCTTTACCCTCTGGGCTTTTCCTGTTCTCTTACTTCCATAAATCTTACTCTTACTCAGTGGCTGGCTATGTAGCTGGGTGGCTGGTCCCTGGTGTCCTACTCCTCTCTAACTGCTAGATCTTTGGTCTCTCCTCCCAGTTTTCTCCTTCTGTTTATACTCTCTGCCTGCCAGTCCTGTCTATCCTTTCTCCTGCCTTGCTGTTGGCCAGTTCTTCATTAGACCATCTGGTGTTTTACACAGGCACAGTAACACAGCTTCACAGAGTTAAACAAATACAACAAACAAAAGTAACACATTTTAAAGTATTCTACTATACTTATGTTTATTTTCCTTTTTCTCTTCCACCAAATACTTCTAATGAGGCTGGGAAATGATTCAGTCAGATCACAATGTGGTTCCCATCATTATGCTTAAAATTAATGAGTAAATAATTTTATGTATGTTTTGTAAATTTTTATGCATGATGTGGCACTCTTCGCAAGCAAACACTATGTGTCCCACTGCTCTCTTAATTCTAATCCCTTTACACACACACACACACACACACACACACATACACACACAGAACTAAATAGTCCACTGTTGTAACTCCCCACATATTTACTTGTCCAAAATCCATTTCAGTTCTTCCATCACATTCTGCAAACTTATTCTCCCAACTTCTCTCTCATTTTAAAATAGTATTACAAATTTAGTTATTTGATTCTTGCAAATACATGATTTCTCCCATGTAAGATCTGGAAAGGCTATTATTAAAATGTATAGTAATAATTATGATATGTTGAACAACTGTTTAGCTCATACTAGATATGCTCATAGTAAATATTTTGTAATTATCTATTGTTAAAAGAAAAATAAAATCCAGTTTTGAGCCATGAACTTTAATTCTTTACAATGTCAGGACAACTCCTGATGTTTCTCCAAGCAATACTAACTACAACAACATCTGACAAGATTTGAGAAATGATAGTTCCATTTGGTTATTTTGATAGCTACTGATTCTTATGTTCCAGCTTTCCCCAAAAAACTTAGATTCCAATGTACTTCAATATTTGTTAAAGAAAATAGATTTTGAAAAACTACTGCCTAGCATGTGTTAGTTGTTGTTATTTAGTTTTTCACTCTATTGTGTATGTTCATAAAAAAAAGTCAAGTATGTGGGTGGTGGAGACATGTCTTGGTGCTTTAGAACTCTGGCTGTTCTTCCACAGGACCTGAGTTTGATTCCTGGCATCCACATTGCTCCAAACCATCAATTGTAGTTCCAGGGGATCTGGTGCTGTTTTGTGGCCTCATTGAGTACCACATACAGAAGTGTTACATAGTCATACATAGAAGCAAAACACACATACTCATAAAATAAGTGTTAAAAGCTTCAAGTGAATCATCCATAATCCTCAGTTTCTAACCTTAGAGACAGATTTGTGAGGAAATGTGTCAGGTTATAAACATTTGCCCTTTTTATTAAAATATGATGATGCTTTTAAATTAGAGCCTGTGTTTTTCCCTATATTTTAACCTTCAATTCTAGCATCTTCCTATTCACAGTTTTGACAAATCCTAATTCTCACTATGTTTAGGCATGGATTCATAGATAGTGAAAAATTAGTCTTTAATCACAAAGCAAAATACTGTATTTAAATTTAAATATTATTTAAAATATTGGTTTATTTGAGAGAGAGAGAGAGAGAGAGAGAGAGAGAGAGAGAGAGAGAGAACAAACCAGGAGCCCATAGAAATAAGTTTCAGATCCCCTGAAACTGTAGTTACAGATACTTGTGAGTCACCATGTGGGTGTTAGGAACTAAACCCAGGTCCTCTGTAAGAGCAGGAAGCATTATTAACCACTGGACAACCTTTCAACCCTATAAATCTATTATTTTTTAATTTGTGACAATTTGATCATGATGCATAACAAATTACAGTTTATTTATATTTATCTGGTATATTTACCTGGTTACAATATTTTGATTTTTAAATGAAAGGAACTTTACTTCTTCAAGGGTCTGAGTGTGAAATTACAGTAGCTTTTATATTGTGTATTGAATAATTTGGGATACATAAGTCACCTTTATCAGAATCATTTATCACTTATTTGTATTAAGATAACATTAAATCCTCTTTTCTGGGAAATTTTAGTTATAGAACAATGTTAAGTACAAAAAACTCTTCTGTGTAGTGTAATGACAGATGCAGCCCTCCTCTCTGCCAATAGTCCTACAGCCATAAACTAATCATTTCTTATCACCTTCCTCCTCTCCCCTTTGCAACTGTAGACACCATTACCCTGTTTTCTACTCGTGAATTTATATTATTTGTAAAAATACACATTTATTTAATTCATACATAAAACTACAGATATTTGTATCAGTAATCACATTATTTTCAAAAAGCACACTTGAATTTTCAGTTCTTATGTTCTAAAAGTAGGTAGCTACTGAACAACCATTCCCTCAACCCTCGTAACACTAGCATCCCCACCTTCAACCATGGTGGTTCTCTGACTTTCGATGAAGCTAGTGTTTTGTGTTTCATATGAAAATGAGCTCCAGTATTTCTCTTTCTATCCTTATTTACTTCACTTCATGTCATAAACTCTATGGGCGTCCATTTTGCTTCAAAGTTCAGGATTCTATTATTCCGTGGGTGACTGCCAATCTTGTGTGTGTAAATATATTTTCTCCATCCATTCATTGTCAGTGGAGATCACAGATGATTCCATATCCTGGACATTATGAATAGTGAATCATGCTCTGAGAAATATGAAGAGATACAGTTATAATTCCTAATATAAATATCTGTTATATAAAAAAAAACCCTCAAATAACGTTATATATAATTATTCAGGGAGAACTGGCATGCTAACAGTAAATAATATTTAAATAGTAATAGATTATTGTTAAAGGTCTCAATTTCAAGTTTCAATGGAATTGGAATTTATTATTTTTACTTATTTTAGGTGGTTTTTTTAACTTAAATTTGCAATATAAACCTATTTTCTATTTGAAATATGTAGAATATTTGATCATTGATTGAAACAGTCTATAAGTATAAAATGCCCTCAAACAGTGTTATCGTAGTTGCTTTCTGATTTCCCCAAATTAATTTCAAATTTAAATCGACATATAATAAATTTTCTAAATATGACATCAATAAGAATGCAGGGGCTTATGAGGGCGACACCGTTTTATTTTTCCTTATTAACAGATTTATCCTTTTAATGTATCTTTGCAAATTCATTTAGAACAAAGATTAAAAGCTTGTCTATAATAATCCAATAATACATGACAAGGTAGACATTTGTAAGCAAGGTAAAAATATCCTTGTAGATAAAGTATCAAAGGGATCAAGTAATTTTACATAATTATGACTGTATTGTACCTGGTCTGGCTAATGAAACCTGACAAAATACAGCTTTATAAATCGGATATTGCTCAAAGAATGCTTGATTTTTCTTTTATTCAGAATTTCATACATGCTCAGCATTTTACAAATAAGAATTTAACTTTAGAATATTTGAAAATTTAGGTATAAAATGCTTCAATGTTTTCAGAGTTCCCACTTCAATGTTACTATTAACAGTTTATGAAGTGTAAAACCGTTCCTGTTCATAGATTAGTACTACTGTCCTTGAATAAGAGTTTAGACAAAACCAATTTTTAAGCATGCTACATCCACTAAGTGAAATACATCTGCAGAGATTAGAGGCCCTAAACATCTCAAGGATGTAAAAGGATAAAATACTACAAATAACAATGAGAGATGTTCTCATTTCTTTTCTTTAATTTCACACCTTATGAGAGGAAATATACCATATGATGAATATCCGAATTATGATTTGTACTTAATGTGAAATTCTTGTTCAAAGAGTTGCAGAGGATTGCCTCATTTTACAATTATTTGGAGGCTTATCATATAGGTCATTTTGACAAAAATTTAAATAATCTTGTCATTATGAACATAATAAAAGGAAAGTGACTCCTCTCCCTCTCTCCTCCATGATATTAGTGCTATCTAAGGAAAGTAGCAAACTTCCAGATTCCTCATTCCAGGACCTAGGCTCACAGTGCTACTTTTTTTATTCTTCTTGCCATCATTTCTTGTTTCCCCTTTTTTGTCCTCTCTTTTCTCATTCCTTCCTTCTGATATTTCTATTTTTAAATCACCATCATCAACAGTACAAAATAAATAAATAATAAATAAAAGAAAGGAAGAAATGAAGAAAGAAACAAAACTCCTTGAGAAAAGCATACAGAGACACTTTGTGTACATTATTGCTACGCATGCATATGCACCATATTATTAAGATCCTTCACCGGTTTTGGAATGTAAATACCAACTAAAATCCATACGAACACTAGAATTTATTCATGGTGTTACATAACATGTGACTGTCTTAGTGAAATTTACTATTGCTGTGATGAAACAGAAGCTATTGAAGGGTGCTGTTTACTGGATCCATTTTCATAGATTCTTTATTCGGATTATTTTGGAACTCAGGACCACCAGCCCAGGGATGTGTCCTTGGCTGGAGCACTTTGCCATTTATCACTAATTAAGAAAATGCTCTACAGACTTACCAGGAGCTCGTTATTTTGGAGGCATTATCTCAATCAAACTTTCCTCTCTTTAGATAACTATAACTATAGGTTGACACAAAACTATCTGTTTGGGTGGGAGCTCCACCTCAACCCCTGGCACCCTGGCACCCTGGTATCCCTATACCCGAAGAGTCTGGAATGTTCTGGTGGAAGATCCACCTCAACTCCCCTCCCCCATCTCTTTCCCCAAACCCACCCTTTCAAAGCCCACCAAACACAGCTCCTCCCTCACAGAGGCTCTAGACCACTCCCACAGGGTATATAAGCTGCATCTCAGAAAACAGACAAGTGGTTCTTCCAGTCTCTCATCCAGGTCTCTCTGAGGGGTGTGGGAATCACCAGGGAACAATTTACTCATTAAACCTGGGCTTTTCCATTTCAGTCTGATTCAGTTTAATTTGGATTGCTGCATCTGTGGAGGGGCCTTCAGGATGCAAAGACTTATCACTATCCAGCATTGTAACTTAGGAAAAACATTAACAATTGCCTATCATTATAATGCATGCAGTGTCATTTCTCTGACTTGGAAAGCCTCTCTTCTCCATTTACTCATAGCTGTTCTTGCCCAATTTTTAGCAACTAGAGGTTTTACTATTTCCATAGTTTTGCTTTATCCTGGAAGCTATGTATCTGGAAGCATACTGTTTATAGGGGTTTTCTTTCATTTGTCATGTGCACTTAAAGGCCACCCATTTATTTATTTTCAAGATATAATAGTCAATTTCCTTTTTGGGGGGAATAGTATCACAGTATCAGGTTGTATCACAGTTTGTTCATCCATTCACCTAATGAAAGACATCTGGTTGCTTTCTGATTTTGCTTGTTATAAAGAAATCTAATAAACCTCAATTTGTAGAGATTTGTGTAATCATAAGGCTTTACATAAATACCTAAGAGCATCCGCCACAAATTCACCAGGACTGTAAGGTCAGACCAATATCTAGACAAGACCTAGACTGAGACTCACTCTAGAACTCTAGGAATTTCTCATCTTTTTTTTTTTTTTTTTTTTTTTTGGTTTTTCGAGACAGGGTTTCTCTGTGTAGCTTTGCGCCTTTCCTGGAACTCACTTGGTAGCCCAGGCTGGCCTCGATCTCACAGAGATCCACCTACCTCTGCCTCCCGAGTGCTGGGATTAAAGGCATGCGCCACCACCGCCCGGCCCGGAATTTCTCATCTTTTGCCTTTGATTTTTTGTTACTTGATTTCTGAAAGCAGGGGGGTGCTCTTAGACTACCAGTCCCCTAGTCTCCCTCAACCTCTCAGCTGCTACCCAACAGTCTTCAATCCCCTTCCTAGTCTCCCAATCTAGAATTCTTTACTTCTACCTCCCTACTAACTAACTCCAACCCCCTCCTCACCCATGTCTTCAGGATCCTGTCTTCTACCCCTTCCTCCTGTCATGCTGTGTGGCTTCCTCATCCTTGTTCCCTTTCTCACAAGTATTCCTCCTACACATCTATCCATAGGATTCTCTTGAGAGAGATTACAGGACATGACGGACCTACCTAAATATATGTCCCTTTCCCCTTCAGATGTGAATCAAATAGAAGAAAGATTAGGGTTCTTTTCAGAAAAACCTCATCCATTTTAGAAAATGTTTTTTTTGTCTAACCAAATTTATCATCTGGCTCAAATGGTACCACTTAACCTCACATGATGTATACTATATTGCAATTTCTACTCTCACTTCAGATGAAAAAGAAAAACACATCTGGAGTTTTGATCCATCTACATACACTATTTACATATACTAAATAACCACAGGTCTGCTGCTGTAGAAGTGGTATTACCAGTAATGGATGCCCATTGGAATAACAGGCCCCTGGGAAGGACTCTGCTTGGCTGAACCTGATGATCACATGTCTTTCAAAAAGAGTATGCAAAAAAAAATTAGCACACCATGGTCAATTATGGTAAGGTTATAGATATCATCAAAACTGGTAAAAACAGGCTCTTATTCTTGGCCTGCCTCATTGATGCTGTAAGTATACCGAACTGATATTTAACAGAGATGATAAGGTATGGAAAAAGAAAGAACAAAGGGATGGGGGCTTGCAAAAGCAGAGAGGTCAGAGAGTCCTTTTCCAGCTCCTTGCTTCAGTTCTCAACAGTACACACTGTTGAGCCTGGAGACACAGCCCCACCAAACTCTGCTTCAGAAACAACCACACAGAACACTGGGTAAGAGCACAAGAACTCTGTACATTTGAGTAACTGTCCTATAAATGTTTTTCATAGATCAACCATCAATTATAGAAATATAATATTTTTAAAAATAATTTATTTGTGTGTGTGTGAATATTGTGTGTGCACACTCATCTGTATCTGTACAGAACCTAGGAGAAAACATTGGGAACCCCACGCTTTCACTCTCTGAGATGGGCTATCTCTTTCCTTCACTTTCAGACTTGGAATTAGACACACAGCAGCCACACCTGGATTTTATCTGTTGGAGGAATTAATTCAGGGGCTCCTCCTTGTACATCAAGTGCTCTCATCCACCATCTCACCAGACAGTCACATACATTTGTGTTCTGACTAGATGCTTTTGTCTACATGTGCCATTCTCACTGGCATACATGTTAATTTCTTCCCCTGTGTACTTTGAACTAGATAACAAATTGTTGTATGTTAAATAACAAATATGATAATCATAGTATATAAATTACTTTTATTCATTCAGATACTATTTACCAAATTTTCATTCATCTCTAAAGTGGATTTGTTACCTTTGCAAACAAATAATCCTTGCCTGGTTATAGAAGATAGCCAGCTCAGGCTCTGTATCTCTCATTACTAGTAGTCTGACTAGGGTCGCTGCAAAGATTCCAGGGAGTTTCCACTGCACCCACTAATGCCCCCTAATTCCATTAATCTCTCCAAGTACTCTCTCCCTCCTTCTCTCCTCTGCTTTATCTGATTCCTCCTGTTCCCATCCCCACCTGCCCGCAGTGCACTTGAAAATCTTATTCTATTTCCCCTTCCCAGGGAGATCCATGCATTCCCCTTTGAACCCTTCTTGTTGCTTAGGCTCTATGGGTCTATGGATTGTAGCATGACTCTTCTTTCCAACTTGAGGACCATGCCATGATAGGAAGACCATGCCTGTCACTGCCAGGATGCCCAGGAGCCAGAGACTGAACAACCCAGAGACCCAGGATAGAAGAAAACACGATTGTGGGGGTAAAAATCAATGAAATTATTCCTAACAATATTCTGCAATACCCATAGATTGGTACCTAACCCAATTGCCATCAGAGAGGTTTCATCCAGGTACTGATGGGAACAGATGCAGAGACCCATAGTAAAACACTAGGAAGATCCAGGGGAACCCAGCAGAAAGCGGGAGGGGAAGGGGAAGCCAGAGGGATTGAGGACACCATGAGAACACAGCCCATATAACCAACTAAACAGGGCTTTTAGGGCATCAAAGAGACTGCAGCCATAGTTATGGACCCTGTATGGGCCTGAGATAGATCATCTGCATATACTTTAGGGTTGTGTAGCTGGGTGTTCTTATGGGACTCCTAACCGTGGAAGTGGGGGCTGCCTCTGACAATTTTGTCTGTTCTTGGGACACTTTTCCCCCAAATGGGTCATTTCATCCAGCCTTGATATGAGAATTTGAGCCTAGTCTTATTGTATATTGTTATGATTTATTCAGTTGATATCCCTGGGAGGCCTGCTTTTTTTTTTTTTTTTGAAAGAAAATGGAGGAAAAAAGAGGCGAGTTTGGGGAAAGACCTGGGAAAAGTGGAGGAAGGGGAAAGTATTGTTGCAATGTAATATATGAGAGAAAAAATAAAAGAAAAAAACAAAAATTCAATTTGAAAGAAAAGAAATAATCTTTGACAATAAAATATATCCAGATTTACCAAAGAAATCAAATTTAAGACTTTTTTCACTTAAATAACACATCAAATAACTCATTTTTTTCCTTAGTAACACACTTAACGTTAAATGTGGTGACCAAGCCCCTAACACAATGTAGAAATAAATTCTATGTATTCACAGCATGGATTTTTAACTTCTGCTTCATGTTTTTCTTGCTTTTGATATTTGATTTTTTTAAATTTATACCAGTGAAAAAAGTATACATTTTAAAAAGTCTTTCTGCAAACACCAGGTCATCAAAGGATAGGAAAAAACTGCATCTTGGCTGTAATGATTTCAGGTTTCCCGAGGAAAGTATTTAATTTATATTCTTTAACTGTAATATTAATGTTGATGTTTTTCTTTGAACTCTTTACATGGTGCTGACCTAGTTCAGAAATATTGAAATTGTGCGAGGAAGCAAATATTATTAGTAGAACAGTAGCTGCATGCCAAGATTCTGGCTTCAATACCTAATTCACATGCCCAGTTCTACTTCCATGCTTTCTCCTACACTAAGAGGAGTACACATATTCCCTGGCTCATTTAGTCTCTATTTCTCCTCTTGAATAAATATCCAGATGTTTTCACATACAAAAAAATTATCTGGCAGAGAAATAAAAGTTTATTTTAGAAAGAAAATTAAAAAGGTAACAAAAATAAATACCTTTTCTCTCAAATCATATAGCACATCTTTTTTTGTTATTCTTCTATTCCTTTGAATGTGGCAGTTGCCAATAAAACACAAAATTCAAATTAGTGAAAATCAATAATCAGAACAAATGAATCTGGATTGGAATGTCATAGCACTGTCATTTTTTAGGTTTAAATAAACAATACAAGTTACTTTTCATTTAGTATAACTGTTTCTATATAATATTAGTATATTATTAGATGGCAAGAGGTAATAATGTACCTATTCCTGTATTTCTGTATCTACCTATGTACACACACACACACACACACACACACACACACACACTAGTAGATGTCTATAACGACAAAAGAGAGATAGTTGGCTAGTTCCCAGTTATTTCATGCAATTATTATCTGTATATCTGAGACATTCACTTATTCAGTGTGGGAAAAGAAGGCTAGTTGTCTTTGGAAAATATTTCAAGGGCACACATGCAGGATTTTCTTCATCCTGAGTCACATTTCTCTTTAAAGACTCCAGAGTAAAATTAGTGATTGGAGTTTTCTGTATCTTTCAGACAACTTAACTCTATTCATGTAGGAGGTCATAGGATACTGTAGAATGAAGAAGTTAATTTTTGATGTTGAGGAGTGATGACCTGCTGATTTATGAACCCCATGTATAAATACGGACCCAAACTCCAGTTTACAGAAAAAGACAAACAATAATGAATCCATACAAGGAGGAAACAGAAATGATACAAAAATAACATAGATGAAATAGAAGCAAAACATTAAAGACGGCTGAACTGATGGAAACTATGCAAGATTCTCTTACCATCTTGTAGGAAAACACTCAGAAATTTAGAAACAAAATCCATTAAAAACCCAATGTGAAACTTAAAAATAAGAAACACTTGATATACTATGGATAACATGAATAATAGGTAATATGGAAATCTTTCTTTTTTTTTTTTTTGGTTTTTCGAGACAGGGTTTCTCTGTGCAGTTTTGGTGCCTGTCCTGGATATCGCCCTGTAGACCAGGCTGGCCTTGAACTCACAGAGATCCACCTGGCTCTGCTTCTCGATTGCTGGGATTAAAGGCGTGTGCTACCGCCGCCCAGCATTAATATGGAAATCCTTATCATTAATTCTAAATAAAGCTACAGTAAGCTACAAATGTGTGTGTCAGTGCCTACATGTATCTCATGCTTTTTCCTTGGCTCTTTTTCTTCTGTTTGTCTGCTTTTGTTTTTTCCTATGCCAGTTTATTTGCTTTTGTTTTGTTTTATTTTCTTAATATTGTTTAGATGCTTCTTTGTTTTCTGATGAGAAACAGAAAAGGTGGAGAATGTGGGGGAAATCTTGGAGGAGCTGGAGAATATATTGTATGAAAGAAGTATTGTATGTATCTTTAGTAAAATGTAGAAAAAAATTCATGAGTAGACTTTTATATACACAGACAAAACCAATCTAACACGTCTACAAAAAAAGCAAAGTTATTTTCTTTAAATAAAACACTACTCACAGCACAGAGAGAAAAGTCACACATTAGTTTGGTCCAATGGGAAGGATTTTTGTGTTGTTTTGCTTGTGTGTGTGTGTGTGTGTGTGTGTGAGCATTTTGATAAGAAATTATAGTAACTAGGAATTGATGAGTATGGGCAAAGGGAAATTTTAAATGTATATTAATAACAGGACCGGTTGTAAAGATAAGATGTTCTGTAGACTCTGCACAGATCACCGTATCTCAAGCCATTGTGATGTTGTGCTGAGGAAACTAGGAAATGGTCACTTTGGAATCTGGAAATCTCAACTTCTAAGATGTTAGAGAAGCTGCTCTTGGGTATCGTCTCTTCAGAGACACTTTCTTATAGACCTTCTCAAGAAAGTTGTGGAAGAGAGTTGCTGACTTTATCATGCTGATTATACAAACACCAGGTGCTGGTGTGGAGAAAATGTTAGCATTGCACAAAGAACAGGCACAGTCACAAATGCAACCTAGGCTGGTGAGATGCCAAGAACAACTGCTGGCTTAGTCCTTCAGGCTTCCATGCACAGTTGGAGCTTGGTACTGAAAACTGAGCATCCTTGGGAGCCAGATTCTGGATAAAGCTGTGGACTCTGCAGGAGCCACACACAGTGAACACACCGGAACTGGAAATAATTACCCTAGCAGTATTCTGCAGTATCCTCTACTAACCAAGCTTACTGCTAACTAGAAAAAAAGAGATAAAAGTGTTTTAATGATCTCATCAATCTTCCCAGAACAGGAAAACTGATAAAATGGACCTAAAGACAACATTGTAGTCTCCTCTTTACACAAAGAATACATTCCAGTACATGGCTGAAACTGCATGTAATAACAAACTCAGCCTATGCTTTATCATGTACAAAAATAGTCACATACATAGGCATATGCTCATGTATTAAGAGATTAACAGCAATAACTTACAGAAGATATTAACAGTCTCAATATAAAAATTTCCTTTACTTATTAATTTCATAGTTTTGGTCATTTTATATAAATAAAAGGATTCTATGGCATCTGTTTAGTATACACTTACTTCCAGAATCACTTTCTTATAAATTGGAGAAATTATTTAGTAAGGACTACTAGGTGCCCAACAGTGTGCCAACATAGCACTATGTTCAGTAACTGTTAATAAGTGAATAGCAAGTGGGCAGAGAGTGTGATAAAGATTTTCTGGAAATATGTGGCATTATGCTCTGAATATGTAATGTCACATATGAGTTCATGTTTTGAGCACCTACTTCCCAGCTTGGAACACTATGTTAAAGTTCATTGATCCTTTGGAAATTGGCTTCTTATGGTAGAAGTAGGTCACTAGGAGCAGGCATTTAAATACTATACACAGCTCTGCTTCTGCTTGTTCTCTTTGCTTCCTAATCTGTCAACAAAGAACAAGCTTTTGCTACTAGGTCCCCTTCCCTGGACAGAGCCACTCTGTCTTACTTTCACCAATATTGGGCCATAGGTCTCTGAAATCATAAGTCAAAATAAGGTTTCTTCATGTACTGCCAAGCATTCTGTGAAATTACCCCTGCTAGATTATTTATTACCTGGAAAAGAAAAATAAACCAAAATAAGTAAATACAATTTTAGCACACAGGTCAGGATGCATTGCAATTTATAACCAGTGGCTTATTAATTTTTGAAATTTTCCACTTAGTGTTTGTGGAGCACAGCTGGACACGACTAAGCAAAGTCACAATTATTGAAACAGTAGATGAGGGGGCAATACTGGAAATGAGCAACTGGAATATTTATTTCTTTACTTATTATTCAGCTTCCATGTGATCTCTTATGAATACATTTGAACTCACAGCCCAATAAGTAAACGTCCGATTTCCACGTTTTCACCAAAATGAGTAGACATATCATTGTGAAAGTCATTGCACTTTTCACTGTATTCTCTTTTTGTTCTAATTTATGTCATGTTTTTATTTCATTTATACCCTGCTGTAGAATTTTTCAGTTCATTCCTGCTACAGTCTCAAAATGCTCGGGACATGGTAATTTGTTCTTATTTGGAGACAGTGGAAGAGTTGGTGTCTGGTAATGTTGCTGTCGGCTTCTATCATAGGGTTCTTTACTTGTCCTCATGTTCTATTACTGTCTCAAAGAACATTATGCCCCCAGTTGGAAAGATAACTTTCTATAATTTAACATAAAAGAAAAGTTAGGAGAAGAGTTTTGGAATAGTCATTTCAATTAAAATATTTATATGCATAATATATATCATTAGAGAGCTAAAGAATATTTTTCATAATCAGTTGACACAATAGATATGCTACTTCCATCTTGTGATAACCTTTCCCTCCTTTTTGGTGTCAGTCAGAGGCTCCATTATACTTGCAGTCACATAGACACTTCAAAGATCAGTAGATAGTGTAGATAATGAGGGCCAAGTAGTGGAACAACTTTTACATTTTCCAGAAAATACTTGTCCTCATGTTCTATTACTATTATTAGGAATTATTCTATTCCTAAAAGCTAAATCTTTTAGGAAGGTGCTGTGCTATTTTTGCCTCTATCCACAAAACCCCTAAGTCTTACACCTTTCTTTTAAGGAAGGTGGTATAATCTATAGCAACCTATCTTTCAACTTGAGAGTGATATTTCATCTTGCTCCAGACCACTGAATCCTACATTTTTAAAAGATTGATCTCCCTGTCTCTCATTCATGTTTCTCTCTCTAAAACATCTCAAGTACTCATTATTTTCTGGGCAACAGATCCCTTTAGAATAATGTATAACTGCTTCTGATGGAGCTTGAAACTTAGTACAGAGAAAACTTAATTATCTTAGTCAAAAGCTATATATCAAGTGCAAAGGTCTATCTTAACATTTTTCTATAAAGAATATATTTTTTATAAAGCAACCATGAATGTTATTACAGATTTATTAAATCTGTTTTAGCCCATTATTATTCTTCAAGTCCATTTGACTTATTAACTGGCCATACCTGAGTATAAGAGGAAGATGAGATAGATATATACATGGCTACTTATTTAACCTTTTATGATGAAATTAGTGCTTATGATTTCCATAGTAATGTAATATTGATTTGAATGCATTGTATTAAAAGATGAAAATTCTGAGGATTTCCTTTTAGCACTTCTTGTCATCACATTGCCCCAATGTGGTCCAGTGATGCAATGTGTTGAATTTTAGCTCTTATGAGCTTGTCCATGTCATTTGGGATGCATGCCTGCTTTATGACTTAGCTTCCAAGAAGCTGCCTATAGGGCAGGAATTGAGCACACCAGCATCTACCAGCGGAGTTTTTTCTTCTGACCAGACTCTTACCTGCCCTCTGCTGTCACTGTTTTGGTGACATTTGGCCAAATAAATAAATTAAATTTTAAAATAATACAAAGAAAGAAAAAGGAAAAAAACCAACAACATGAATCCAGATTCATTCTCATCAAACAGAAAATAAGGGGAAACTTCATGATGGATAAAAATAATAACTGACACATCATTGATTTGTGAACACATTCATATTTGAAGGGGATTAATGAAAAAAAGTGTTTTCTTTTTATCATGTGTTATGGTTCCCAATTTAAAAAAAAATCTTTAAATGATGTATCTAGCCCAGTTCCAATGGATACATCTATAAAACAGCTCTCACATTAGGCTCGGTGATCATTCCAGAGAAGGAGGCAGAAGACTTTTAGGAGACAGAGGATCAGAGAGTTTGGTGTGAGATTGTGTCTCTTACACCACTAAAGCATATACCCAAAGGACACTCCATCTTACCACAAAGACGCTTGCTCAACTACGTTCATATCAGCTTTATTCATGATAGCCAAAACCTAGGAGCTACAAAGATGCCCTTTAACTGAAGAATGCATAAAGAAACTGTGGTACATTTATACAACGGTGTATTATTATTCAGCATGGAATTTTCAGGCAAATAGAAGGAAGTAGAAATACTTATCCTGAGTGATGTAACACTGACCCAGGAAGACAAGCATGGTGTGCAATCATTTATAAGTGGATATTAGCTGCTAAGTAAATGATAATCATGATAAAATCCACAGATCCAGAGAGACTAAGTAAAAGGAGGGCTCAAAGGGAAATGCATGGATCTCCCTGGGAAGAAAACGAGAATAGATCTTGCTGGTAGACTGGGGATGGGGTGTGGATGGGAATAGGAGAGATCGAGCGTGGGGACAGAGAGAGTACAGGGAGAGAGGACTGGAATTGAGGGACATTTGGGGTGCCTTGCAGAAAACTAGTGCAGTGGAAACTTCCTAGAATCTATGAGGGTGAACCTAGTGAGGACTTCTAGTAATGGATGATAGTGAGCCTGAACAAGACTTTCAGTGGTGGGACTGGAATCCCAACCTAGCCACAAAACTTTCGATGTTCAACTTGTCATGCCTGCAAGATACACTGGGGTAATGATGGCACAGAACTTGTGGAAGTAGCCAACCAATAACTAGTCCAACTTGAGGCCCACGTGATGCGAGATGTAGCCCATGCCAGACACTGCCTGGATAGCCCAAAACCAGATGCCAAATAGCTCAGAGACCTAGGATAAAACCAAACACAACTGCCAAAAAAATTTTTTTTAAAAAGTCAATGAAATGTTTCCTAATGATATTCTGCTATATTCACAGTTTGGTACCTCATTCAATCATCATCAGAGAGGCTTCAACCAGCAATTGATGTGTGCAGATTCCCGATCCATAGCCAACCATTATGCAGGACTGAGAACCCTGTGGAAAAGGGGGAGGAAATATCGAAGCAGACAGAGGGTTTGAGATTACCACAAGAAAATGACCCACAGAATAAACTAAGCAGAACTCATAAAGGTTCATAGGAACTGAAGCAGACAATCTCAGAGCCTTCATGGGTCTGTGTTAGGTCCTCTGCATATATGTTATGACTGAGTAGCTTAGTGTTCTATGGGACTCCTAATATGTTATGATAGTGTAGTTTGTTGTTCTAATGGGACTCTTAAAAGTGGTAGTAATAGTGTCTCTAACCATTTTGTCTGCTCTTGAGGCCCTTTTCCTCCTACTGGGTTGCCTTGTCAAGCCTCAATATCAGGATTTGTGACTAGTCTTATTATAATTTGTTTTGCACTGTTTGGTTGATATCACTGGGAGGCCTGCTATTTTCTGAAGGAAAATGGAGAGAGGGGAGGTAGTGTTGGGGACTGGGTGAAGTAGAGTAAGAGTAAGAGGAGACTGTGGTCATGATGTAATGTATGAGAGAAGAATAAAAATTAAAAAAAATATTAACTACGCAAAAAAATCAAAGGTAAGGGCTTAGATAAATACAAACCAATATCCCATTTCTGAGATGGCATATGTATTAGACTGAATTGTCCTCTTGAAAAACAAAATACTTGAAATTCCATTTAAAATTGCATGTGAATATTCTTTCTGAGAAACACAGTGAAAGCTAAATGACTACCTAGGCTGTCTATAATTCAGCAGGAAAGCATATTTCACACACATGCAAGCAGAGTAATGTGCTAGTGGAAGCTTTACTGACTGAAAGAACACAGTGAAGGCATGGAGAAGGGTAAAAACTAGCATTTACTTTTGAAACCCATAGTAAAAGAAAAAGTATAAATCAGTAACATATGAGGTAACACAAACGTTAAAAAATATTCTTAGTATAAATTTTATGTCATTCAATGAATCACCTAATAAACATGAAAAAAGATATTGTTATTATTTTTATTTATTAATTTATTAATAATTAAATGAGATAATTTTAATCTCACATGATATTAAGAAAATGTAACTCATATTTAATTTATATAGATCCCAGGAATGAAAATTATACACCATATTAATGCAAATATGAAATATAAAAGAAAATTAAAATAAAGATTATCATTAATATAGACCTGTGAGTACAGGAATGAGCAGGAAAAGAGCCACGGAGGTCTTTTAGGGCTAGCATTAATCTATTATTTATAAAATTACTTTACATGTTTACAAGAATGTTCATTTAATTTAAACAACATATAAATTAACATAGTATGTTTTTATATAGGCATTCAACATTTCAAAATAACGTAAAATTTAGGAGAAAACAAAAATACAGAAGAAAAATGCAAGAGAATCTTGGAAAGTATGATTCAAAAACATGTTTCTATTATTGTTTGATTCTAAAAGATCTGTATTCTGTACATAATTAAATATATGCATTTAAAACACTTTCTCCTAAAAATATTGTGTGCTGCATTTTTTATATTAATTGTATCCTTTAATTAGCAGATGAGTTATTATGATTACTTTTTTAATATTTTGTCCTTTCATGGTTCATGGAAATTTTCATTTAAGATAACATCTCTATGATTAATTACTTGATTGTTTATATATGCAGATATATAACCTACTTTGGAATAATTTGCATATATTTACAAAAAGTGAATCTAAGATAATTTGTTTATGTGAATTCACACTTGCATATTCATGTAATTAAACATACAACTTAAATAGTGAATGAATGTCCTTTTTTTCATATATGTGAAAATACTCATGTGCCATGGGACCTGAAGATTAAATTTGTCTTTGATTAATAGTGAGAAAGTAATTTGAGTGACTTCCTCATTTTATAAAGAGATAGGATGAAATGGCAGTGTGTCTTTAAGTTTTGTGATGAAGACAGAACTTGTTTAGTGTAGCCATATTACTCTTCAGGCTCTCCACAAGGTGAGCTAATCCTGAGAGATCAATCCAGTCTCTTGAAACTCACTGCTACACAAAACCTACATTCTTTTTAACATTATGATTTGTGTGGAAGATGCAATTCCTATTTTAAGCATTAAAAATCAAAGACACAACAGATAAATTCCCACACCTCATAAAACTCTGAGTCATGCTTCTTAACGTTTTAACTTGAAACAGTTAACAATGTATTAAGCACCACCACTTAGAAGAGAAAATCTCTTTAACTTTGTGACATCATTTAGGTTACTAAACCACCTTTGCCCTCAGTATGTTATCTGTAAAATGACAGAACTGGTAAGGGAATATCACTCCATCAACTTCTTACTACATTTTTGGCTCCGAATGTATAGTTGATGAAAAAACAGTGGTCAGCAACATAGGATTATATATCAACTCTGTGCTTTCTGCTTCTCTTTACCTCCAAGGACACAGTGGGTGGGGAAATAGTTTCATTAGTTTTCTTCTCATGGAAGGTCACAGAACTTCTCATCCTGCCATGTATGTACCTTACAAAATTTTTCTTCCATGTAAAATGATCTGAAAATGGAGACATTCAAGGCAATCTTGGGTTCCCAACAGAATTTGATAGTAAGGCACTATTTATGAATAAAATACACACATTGGACAATGGACATGAAGTTCCATTCAAGTTGGTATGGACCAAGTAGCTTCTAGTGAAAGACTGCAGCTAGATAAAATACCCTTTGTATGACTTGATCACATTTTATAAAACGTGAAGACTCCATGATAAGGGAAAAGATTATGTACAAGCAAATATGATAGCTGTCCAGACATCTGGTTTATCTGTGTCTTGTCTACTTTGGTCATTGAAGCTCCTTTTTGTATTACACAGAAGTCAACGAAGAATTACATGACTGGTCAAAAGGATAACAAGAACAAGAACCTGAGTGCTTAGGTCAAAATAGGACATGTAAATTAAATCCCCACCCCAAGGCTCAGTAACTGTCATGGAATAGGGGCAAAACAAATGTAAAAGTCAGTAAACGGGAGGAGTGCTGTGAGATGCTGTCTTCCTGACATGTTGTGGCTATTGCAAACATAAATTAGTAGTAGCATTGGTTAACTGCCCAAGGCCTACACAAGATCATGGCAGTCAACATTCTGGCATAAATGGAAGGATAGCCTCCAGGACTTGTCACATGCTGAGCAATTGTTGGTGTGGTAGTTGTTAGAAAGGCAGAACTGGCCGGGCGTTGGTGGCGCCCGCCTTTAATCCCAGCACTCGGGAGGCAGAGCCAGGCGGATCTCTGTGAGTTCGAGGCCAGCCTGGTCTACAGAGCGAGCTCCAGGAAATGAGCAAAGCTACACAGAAAACCCCTGTCTCCAAAAAACAAAAAAAAAAAAAAAAATTGGAAAGGCAGAGCCATTCTTTTTAAAGGATATGGACACTAATAGGGTCACCGTGCTCCAGTAGATGGCCCTATTTCCATGCACATATGCACAACACTAACTGGACTTAGTGGGTTATAAAAAGAGAGGGGTGAGGTAAGTTGGGAAGGTGGTCATGTTACAGGGATATGGAAAGAATGAGAGGGAAAAATGAAGGTAGATATGGTATTTTGCATTTCTTCCACTCTCAGAATTCCCCCAGTTACCCACAGTTCTTTATCTGGAGTGTAGTCTGCTCAAGATTGTAAGCTGCTATGTTGGTATGTACACTGGAGTCATCCTTGTTCAGGTCTTGTTGAGGCAACTACCATCAGACCTTATGGATGCAGCCTCCCTGACATTTCTAGGAGACACAATCTCAGAGCAAAAGAACGTCCAGTTCTTTTGGTTCTTACAATCTTTCTACACACTCTGCAATGATCCCTGAGCCACATGTGCAGAAATTGTATTATAAATTGATCATTTGAGACTGATCATCCCATGATTTCCTCATCTCTGCATTTTGATCAGTTGTGGTTTTCTGTAATTATCTCTATTTCTTGCAAGAAAAGTTGCATATTATACATGCAGTATTTTGCATATTATGTATGCAATATTCTATGGATTGAGAAAGGTTTGTTTATGTATCTAGGAATATAAGGAAAAAGAGGCAATGAATCTGAGAAACAGCAAGGAGTATGTATAGGACACATGGGTATTTTGGAGGGAGGAAAAGGAGGTGGTAAAATTATGTGTTTATAGTATAATTGAAAAAATTTAAAGAATGATTATGAAAGAACCCAACCTAATTCTTGTTTCTGTTTAAAGAACAAAAAAAATGACAAAAATAACCAATAAGATAATAAAAGAGACACACATTTCAATATAAAAAAATCTGTATTGATTGTGACCCATAATTCCTTCCTGGCAATATGTTTCCCCTCTGGGAATGCAAAATTTCAGCTATGCTAGGATGGAATCTCAGGGAGGGCTATATAGAGCATGTTCAGTTGGATTTGAAATGATACAGATACTCAGCAGAGACCTTCTGTTTCCACTTTTCTTCAAGACAGTGTCCAGAAGTCTTGGAACAAAATAGCAAGGCTTACAGGATGACAGTCTTCTTCCTGATCTCATCCTACCTAAACTGAATTGATTGGCAATTAAATTCAGGATGTCATCTAATGTAACTAGATGATCCACAGGGCTTATGTCTTTGGAGAGATTGTTCATTCTTCTATTCATCCATCCTTGAATATCTTAGAATGAAGAAGCTATACAAGCTATTACAACTCATGTCATTTTCCATAAAGTAATCAACATTTACCTCACAAAACACATATTCATTATTTATTTCTGATTTAAAAGTCAAAGTAATTAACAACATATATGACTGGAACAATAACCACACAGATTGGCTCTAATATCTTTTAAGAAATGCCTCCTTAATAGTAAGTCAGTTTACACAGATATATAACTGTTTAATGTCCACCTTGTTGCTTCTTATTTATGTAAATATCTTTATATAAATAAATGATAGAGGCATGTTAAACAATAGCTAATGTTGTTTCTCAAGCCAATAATATTTAAATATCATATAGAGTTACATTTAATAGCTTTCATAATTAAAGTTACTATACATCTATGAATTACATTTTTCAATAAAATTTGACAGAAGTAAATAATTGATCTCATGTCTTTAAAAATGTAACAAATACATTACAGAAATATTAATAAAATTTTATTGTTTTTAATTACATAAAATTGTAATATTTAACAATTCAATCTTCAAAAATGTGATTGGATCCTTGGTTTGTGTCTCATGCCTGTAATCTGAAAACATGGTAGGCTAAGGAATAGCTACAAATTCAAGGTGGCCTGACATACATAGTAAGTTCCAGGACAATTAAGACTACATTGTGAAACCATGTCTCAGAAAACAAAGCAAGAACAAAAGCAATTGGTAGTTAATATTCATAAACTAAGAAGACCAAGAAATATTCCTTGGAAAAATTATTACAAGACAGGCTGTTTTGAAAATTTTTTAAATGTGGATTGCTGATTTTTACTGTCCGACTCATGGAAAGCTGAGTCAAATGTATGGTGTGTGAGGAAAGAATCTCTGGGGTCTAGCATCCTCCAAGGGACACTGTTTACGGAACACCTGCCCATACTGCTGTAGCTTCCTTAACATTAGAGACACAGAGGTTAGCCAATGGAGACACTGCAGTGATTTGTGCAAATGGTCCGTTGGAGACTGGGTCTCAGAAAAAGATGAGTCCCTTCCACATTTAAATTAATAGTTGCTCCAGTCTTACTCTATTTCTAAAGTAAAACTATGTTGCTGTCTTACTCCTTTTGAACAACAATTGATGTTGATGTCATCCATGAAATATTTGTTTTTAACAATGTTATCCCTAAAGTGTTATTTCTACAAGAAATCTAAGATTTATTTTTCTTCATGAAGTAAAATTTACTCCCTGTAGAGCTTAAGGAATTTACTATTCTGTTTATGTTACATGAGAGTCGACAAATTCTAACATTAGAGTATTTACTATACATAAAGGATCACACTCTCTTCATATCAAGATCTATCCCTGCTGCATGAGCTGGATTTCTGGTCGGACACCTTGCTCACCCTTGATGCAGCTGGGAGTGGCTTGGTTCTGCCTCAACTGAATGTACCAGGCTTTATTGTCCCACCATGAGAGGACTTACCCTTTTGGAGGAGGGAGGGGGAGTGGGTAGGGGAGGAAGGTGTATGGGGACGGGATCTGGAGGAGGGATGACAGGGGGACCTGTGGTTGGTATGTAAAATAAATAAAAAAATTTAATTAAAAAGACCACAAAATCTGCTAAAGTGATCAGAAACCACAAACCTTATTATATGGTGAATAAATTAAATTATTCCCCTAAGGTTAATACACATCTTCATGCATTGAAATAATGAGAAAATGATCACAAATCATCAATGGGGTATGCTTTCATCATTTATGGTTTGCTTAGCTTAACCTTTATATGTAGGTTGCCCATGTTTTAATGTATGTAATATTCATATCAACAAATTAATTAATGAAACTGTTGTTAGTATGACATGAATCCCATAATAGGCTGCACTGATTGGCCACATATGAATATACATACATATATATGTGTGTGTGTGCATGTGTGTATGTATATATATATATGACATATATACACACACATAATATATATATTATATACATAAATATATATATACATAAATACATAAATACATAGACATGAAGTTGAGAGAGGGGAAAAGGGAGTTGTCTGAGAGGAGTTGGAGAGAGGTGCATGGGATAGATACAAAATTATGAAATTCTTAAGAATAAAATTATAAAAATAAATATCAGGAAAAACAAAATGCATGAAATTCTCAAAACTAAAATTATAAAATTAAATATCAGGAAAAGTTG
>CABHPH010157845.1:0-16646 GCA_902168325.1 Peromyscus nudipes
GTGTGTGTGTGTGTGTGTGTGTGTGTGTGTGTGTAATAGTGCACATATGGAGGTCAGAGGACAATCTTCAATAGTTCTCACCTACCACCATGTGGGTCCCAGGGATCAGACTCAGGTCATGAGTCTTGGTGGCAAGCACCTTTATCCACTGAGGCATCTCACAGGCCAGGCCTTGCATTCTGACTGCATATATATATATATAATTAGTATTCAACTCTGCCTGGCCCCCTGTGATACATGTTTTCATTG
This sequence comes from Peromyscus nudipes, assembly GCA_902168325.1. Lineage (NCBI taxonomy): Eukaryota > Metazoa > Chordata > Mammalia > Rodentia > Cricetidae > Peromyscus > Peromyscus nudipes. The sequence goes on from CABHPH010157845.1 coordinate 250, forward strand.
ATAAGAAGCATTCACTCTACATACAGCCCTAGTCAAATGTACCTCACACTTCTGTATATAAAGGAAGAATCTGGGGGCGGGAGAGATGGCTTAGCGGTTAAGGGCACCGACTGCTCTTCTAGAGGTCTGAGTTCAATTCCTAGCAACCATAGAGTGGCGACTCACAACTATCTAGAATGAGGTCTGGTGCCCTCTTCTGGCTTGCAGGCATACATGCAGGTAAATAAATAAATCTTTAAAGAAGAATCTGGTTCCTCGCTTGTTAATATAGACTTCTGGGTCCCACTGCTGTTGTGACCCACTAGGTCTTGTGACCGCTAGTCCTGGAAATGTACCGTTGAAGCAAGCACTTCCAGGTGATCTCGTGGAGCAGCACCCCACTCTGAGAACATTCTGAGGAGGAATGCGGTTGCGGTGCCATGTTTTAAGATGGATTAATAGCCACTGCTTACTGGGACCTCACATTATTTGCTGAGCTCTGTGCTAGTGTTTTATTAAGATGCAATTCTTCACACACCATGAGGCAAATGTATTGTTTTACCACTTTACACAGGGAGAAAGGGAAGCACACAGGATTCAAGTAACTGTCACAGAGTCACGCAGCATGTAAATATTGGCACTGTGATTTAAATTAGGTTTCCATAGTGGCTGGGTCTGTATTCCCAGCAAATGCATAGGTGGATTTTGGGGGTTCTCCAGCTAATCTCTTTCATGTGTGAAAAGGCCTTAGGACTCTGTGTACTAAACCAAGCTTCAGGCCAGATTCCTCCTGGGGCCTGAGCTGCAGAGCAGCATGGAGTCACAGAATAACACCAGAGAAGGGAAAGGCAGACTTTATTCTGGTTCTTGTGTATTCCTTACCAGGAGGATGAGGCAACCCCCTCCCTGCCAATTTCATTCATTAGAAAACAAGATTCTGAACCCAGAGTGTTCTCTGAGGACAGTCTTCTGAATGACTTGAAGAGCCAGGCATGGAGCTGTATGCCAGTAATGCCAGCTCAGGGGAGTCTGAGGTCAGCTTGGGCTGCATAGGGAGATTCTGACTCAAAAAGAAGAAAAAGATTTATTTCCAAATGAAAGTTCTTAGCCCTATACCCAGACTAAGTGAGTCAGACCCTCCAGTACTAGGGACCAGGAGACCTTCCCCTTTAGCAAATGCCCTGATGACCAAGCTCCATGTTGGAGAATGGGTGGAGCAGAGGCGTTCTGTGTGTTCTGACCCAGATGCTCTATGGTTCTTAGCCTTGGAGGTCTGACTTCTTAGGGGAATGCCTTAACTAAAAGTTAAGTTATGAAAACACTGCTTCAGACAGGCTCTGCGAGCTATTTTAAAGGGACAAGGAACAGGAAAAACCTTGGATTTGAGTGCGTGCGTGTGCAGAAGACCTGGTACATGTTAAGAAGGTAGCCCAGGCTGACCCTAGACTTGATATATGACCTGTGTCGGTCATATCCTCCTTCCCCTACCTCTCAAGGGCAGGTTAAAGATGTGCATCAACATACCTGGCTTGAGCACTTTTTAATGTAAAAGACTGTTGAGGACCCCATTTTCAGTTTAACTTTACATGTTCAGAAGCTAATATCTACTGTTCTTTAATGCAGTCTTCAAATACTTAGGATTTCTTTCTTTCATTTTCAGGGTCATGATAGACTTAAACTTGCTGTTGAGCGGATCGCATTGAGGAAGCACATTAGAGAGCTCAGTAATGATTGCCTGGTGAACATGCCCACATAACCCCCTCCAGGTAAAGAAACGGAGTAGTCATAGCAACCCCAAAGTCCCCTTTATGCTCTCAGTCAGCTACCATTTGTCTACTCCCTAAATGTAACTATTATTATTATTTTTTTTGAGACAGGGTCTCACTATGTAACTCTGGTTATCCTGGCACTTGCTATATAGACAAGGCTGGCCTGGAACTCACTGATTGTTCTCTGCCTCTGCCTGCAGATTGCTGTGATTAAATAAATGTGCAACCATGCTTGTCTGTGATTCTTACCTTGATCTAATAAAAGGTGATTTTTTAAAAAGGTAGTCAGCTTTTGTTTTGTTCAGCTTCACATAATTCTCTGGGCACCCATTATACGCCTGCTTCTGAGGATACAGAATAAGCACAGTTACTGCTCAGTGAAGTCCATTCTTCTTGACAGGAAAGACAGACCAAAAATCAGCCACAGAAAGTGATGACTGTGCTGTGTGTTACAAACTTGGAAGGGCAGGAGACTGGGTCGTTATTTCCTTAAAGAGGTACGATGATGGAGAGATGGCTCAGTAGTTAAGAGCTCTTGCAAAGGACCCATATTTAGTTCCTAAGTGACCACATCTGGTGGCTCACAACCGCATGTAACTCCAGCTCCAAGGGGATTTGCCGCCCTCTGCTGGCCTCCATGGGCACTGCCCATAATTAAAAACTAAAATCAATCTTTAAAACAAGAGATGCAATGAGAGTAAAAAGGTAAAGACAAAATATGGATCGATAAAAAGTTATATTAGGCTGGAGAGATGGTTCAGCGGTTAAGAGCACTGACTGCTCTTACAAAGGACCTGAGTTCAATTCCCAGCACCCACATGGCCGCTCACAACTGTCTGTAACTGTCTGACACCCTCACAAGGGCATACATGCAGGCAAGGCACCAATGCACATAAAAAAAAAAAAGAGTTATATGAACTCAAAGGGATTCATTTTTATAGTATTAATGTCAAGACTGAACTACTCCTTCACAAGACCTGTGTGAAATGTAGGGTGGTATACACATGGCTTTTGGAGATAACTAGGTTTAAATCATCCATACTGGGCTCGGTCTAAGTCCAGGGAGAAAGATATGTGGCATATCCTGCAGACACTGTAAAATAAAACGGATCTGCTTCTCTGTAAATGCTGGAGTGTAATTAGTTATTTTCCCTGCATTTCTTCTTAATTAACAGAGAGGTTGCACTACCAATTTTAGCTGATTAAAAGGGGCTCATTTACACATGTGTTTTTAAAACAGGAAATGTTTTTGGAGTTAGGTGAGCATCCAAACAGATTCCCAAGCAGGAGAAGGTAATACTAGGGTGTCATTAAAACTTTTAGGGGTGAGTCTCTGAACTTTTAATTGTCCAGGATCAAGTTTATATTTTTATGAGCGCCTACACTTTTTTTTTTTTTTTGAGACAGGGTCTCATGTAGCCCTGACTGGCCTTGAACTCACTGTGTAGCCAAGGATGACCTTGAACTTCTGGTCCTCCTGCTTCTACCCACTGTGCCGGGATTCTAGGCGTGTGCCACCACACTTACTTTATATGATGCTGGGGATTAAGCCCGGGGCTTCTTCGTGTACGTCAGGCAAGCACTCTATCAATTAAGCTTCATCCCAGCCCTAGGCTATATTCTTAAACCAGCCTACTATGAATTTTTAAATGTGTAATTTAGAATATGTCTGTTATGATATTGTAGGTACATTGAATGAGGGAGGAAATATTGGCAGGTGAATTATACTTGTGCACTAAAATAGAATATTTTAAACATTTTTCTCCATTAGAGACTTGAATGAATCATCATTTTTTTACTTATGGCCTAAGAATGATCATAAAAATTTCCCTTTGGAAAGCAGGGGATGACACCATTACTGTCAAAGAAAGTGGAATTTTAGGAAAGAGTGTCACATGAACCCAAACATGTTGTTTAATGTACACGACGAGGAATGCATTCTGGAGCTAATTTGAGAAAATGTCTAAACCCCTGGGAGATCGGCTCCATGAATCCTGAGAGCCCATGGCGGGTCCCAGGGTGGGAAGCCCTGACGTTGATGACGTAAGCCTCGCTTGTCACAGAGCCTCCCTCACTTCTCTCCCAGGTCCATGCTCTTTGCAGCGTGACTCTGCAGCTCTTTTCATTAAGAGAGTGGAGTCTCTGAAACTAGGTTGATTTTTGTGACTTTTCTTCTTTTTTGTTTTTAAACTTTTTAAAAATGATTTATTTTTATTTTATGTGCATTGGTATTTCCCTACATTTATATCTGTGTAAGTGTGTCACATCTCTTGGAAGTGGAGTTACAGACCGTTGTGAGCTGCCATGTGGGTGCTGGGAATTGAACCGGGGTCCTCTGGAAGAGCAGCCAGTGCTCTTGACATCCAAGCCCCCTTTGTGACTTCTTTAGCAAACAAAATGTATTACAGACAATTGGTGCCAGTTCCCAGCTGAGGCATGACTGAGAAAATAGGCATTGTTTGCTAAAGAATGAACAGTCACTTTTTTTTTTAAAGATTTATTTATTTATTATGTATACAGTGTTCCCTCTGCATGTCTGCCTGCAGGCCAGAAGAGGGCATCAGATCTCATTACAGATGGTTGTGAACCACCATGTGGTTGCTGGGAATTGAACTCAGAACCCTTGGAAGAGCAGCCAGTGCTCTTAACCATTGAGCCATCACTCCAGCCCAAATAGTCACTTTTATTATGTTTATTTATTTCTTTATTTTGTGTGTAAGTATATGGGCACACACTTGCTGTGGGGTGTGTGTGTGTGTGACAGAGGACAGCTTGCTGGAGTTGGTGCTTTCCTCACACCATATGAGTTTGAAGGAGTGAATTCCAGTTATCAGGCTTGGTAGCAGGAGCCTTTATCTAATGAGCCATCTTGCCAGCTCAACAGTCACTCTTTTGGCCAAAATAAAGAGATGTTTGACATTTTGTGGGTGCTGCAATAACCTTACTATTTATTGTCTTCTTAGACAAAATTCTGACGTGACTAACTTCATCTTATTTATTTGCTATCTATCTATCTATCTATCTATCTATCTATCTATCTATCTATCTATCCATCCATCCATCCATCCATTTTTCTGAGACAAGGTCTTTCGAAGCCCACATTGGCCTTAAACTCTCCATGCAGTTGAAGAGGACCTTGGACTCCTGGTCTTCCTGCTTTCTTCCCAAGTGCAGGGATGACAGGCCGCCACCACCACACTTGGCGTGCTTCATCTCTTTTAGTCTCAGAGTAGCATTGTTTGAGGTTGGTGTTCTGAGATGGCTTCCGTCCATTTACTTTATCTGCCCCGAGCATCATCATACTTGCTGACTCTCTGGGTGTTTCCCACCAGGGTCAGGCAAGGCCCAATATCCACTATTTTTTTTTTTTTTTTTGGTTTTTCGAGACAGGGTTTCTCTGTGTAGCTTTGCGCCTTTCCTGGAACTCACTTGGTAGCCCAGGCTGGCCTCAAACTCACAGAGATCCGCCTGCCTCTGCCTCCCGAGTGCTGGGATTAAAGGCGTGCGCCACCAACGCCTGGCCCAATATCCACTATTAATTTAGTATTTTTTGAGAGCACAGTCAAAGTGGTAAAATAAACAAAGAGATTTTATTGAAAACGAGTAGATTATTACTTGCGCGTTTCTTAGATACCCAGGAAAGTCAATGAGGATGGTTAGAAGGGGCTGAAGAGATGACTCAGTTGAGGATGATTAGAAGGGGCAGAAGAGATGACTGACTCAGTTGGTAAACTCTTGCTGTGCAAGTGGAGGACCTCCAGATCTCAAGTGCAAAGCTAGGCTCTGCGGTGCGTGCTTGTAAGTCCACCCATGGTGAGATGGGCCGAGGGACAGAAGGACCCCTGGAAGCTTGTGCATCAGCTAGCCTAGCCTGTTTGGTGAAGTTCCACACCAGCCAGAGACCCTGTGGCAAACAAAAGTGGGAAGTGTGTGAGGAATAACACTCAAGGCCGTCTTCCAGTTTCCACACACACGTGTGCATACTTCACCCACACACGACCCCTCCCAATTTCTCAGAAGGGGAGTTCAGTAAGGCAATTGCTGTGAAAATCGGGTTGTAAATCTCAGAGTTTATCCTTTAAAATCAACACTCATCAGGAAACACAAGATAGCAATTTTAAAAAGCTAGTACAAAGCTAAATGTTTGGGGGATAAATGAAGCATGTGGGCATACATAAATAAAATTGTAGAGCATCACTGAGGGACCTGAAGGAAAACTTGAATAAATGGTAAGGCACACCATATGACTCAATGTTCCAGCCATCTGAATTCTAATAAAAAACACCAGGTTTTTAAAGCAGATGATATCAATCTAAGGCCACCTGTGAAGCTTAATAAAGGGGTGAGGAAATTTTGGAAGACTGAAGGGTGATACAGCTAGAGAAAAGGTTTGTTATGAAAACAGTATGCTTTCTTGTGTAGCGATAAAAGTAGTCCTCATCCACGCTTAAGGATACGTATTTGTTACAGGACAAAGTTGTCCTTTAAATGGATTTATGTTTCTTCTTATGATATGAGGCTACAAAAATGCATCACTCCCCCACAACACTGAGAAAAACAACGGGCAAACGGCCAAACTCCTTACTCCTGTTGAATCCTTTACAGATAGGGTTAGTGATGAACCGTGTGACCTAGCTCAGGAGAGACGAGCTTGAGCTGGGTGTCAGGGAGAGAGGGTTTGTGCAACCTAACTCTGCCAGAGAGGATGGATGGGCAAGAAGAAACCAGCTGAGCTGTACAACATTGTTGAAATCCATGTGTGGGTTAGTGAGTAAATCAGGAATAGCTGAGGGAGCAGGAGAGTTCCCGCCGCTCAGCGGCAAAGTCTGTTCTAGAGAGTTCCAGAGTTCCCACAGTATGGTCACAAGGAGTCTCCGAGGCAGTGAGAGGCTGCTCTCTCCAGCTGCTATCAAGGTGGAGACAGGTAGGTGCCTGCCCGTGACAACAGAACACAACATGCCTACTCATTACCTTGAGTTTTCACAGACAAGCTGACTACTCATTACCTTGAGTTTTCACAGACAAGCTGACTACTCATTACCTTGAGTTTTCACAGACAAGCTGAGGTTTCCCAGGTGGAGAGAGAACTCAGGGGAGAGCAGGACATTAAGCAGGTAATTAATGGACATTAAGTGGATGATGGGAAAGACGTGATCACATGATGCTGCCCTAAATGAGATGAGGCTGTGGTCTAGGTGCATACATAGCTTGGAACTGGAGCAAAATTGTTTTGCTTTTTGACTCAGGTCAGGCCTGCTTGTTACAGATGTTAAGGTCCAAAGAAAGTTTGGCACAGGGCAGAGGACAGAAGGAGAACACGGTGGTATGCCTTGGGTAAGTAACTGAAGCGAAGGAAGTCCCTTTACACCCCATCCTGTGTTTAAGGTGGGAGGGAAAGAGAAAGCACTCTTTTGGGAGTTCATGCTTAAGGCCTGATGGGTCAGGCACCCCAATTGGGGAGCCCCCAGATCTGGTGAGTGTTAGATATAGTCTCCCTTCAGAATTTGTTTGCCCTGAAGCCACTGTGTTAATTGCCACTGTTAGTAGGCAGGTAGGCCATGGCTAAGGGAAATTTGTAGGCATCTTCTATGTCCTCGAATCCTAAGCTTAGCTTTTGTGCCCTTCTCTGCCTTATTCTGTACTATCCTACTGCATTCTCAAATGACTCTAGTGGCCTTCCACAGGCTTGGGGATGAAGGCTGTACACCTCTTCTTGGCTATGAAACTGTGCCAGACTTGACGTAGTTCACACCTGACATGCTGTTTTGTGCTTTGGACTTTTGTATAGTCCTGGCAGTGTGGTCAGACACCTACTGTGTACTAGGCATTGCTCTTTGTATGCATTTCCCTCCTCATAATCACTCTGTTTGGTAGGCTTTAGTCTGCTTCCTGCTTTGTTAATAAGAAATCTGGTCCTGAAGAGATTGCTCAGTGGGTCACAGCACTGGCTGCTCTTCCAGAGGACCTGGGTTTGACTTCCAGCACCCACATGGCAGCTCACAACTGTCTGTGAATCCAATATCCAATTCCTCTTTTTAGAGGGGATCCAATATCCTCTTCTATCCTCCCTTGGTACCAGACACACACGTGGTACATAGACATGCATGCAGACAAAACACTCATACACATAACCTAATAAATTAAAAAGAAATCTGAGGGTCAGAAAAATGAAATAAACTGTCTAGGATCGCAACAGCTCAACAGGTGGCAGAGCTAGAAATTGAATTCAGATTTGACTTCACAGTTGAAATGAATTTTTCAATTGTGATAAAATACAGATGACATAAAATTTACTATTCTAGCCATTTAAAGTGTATCATGCTGTGGAATTAAGTACAATTGTAATGCTTGCTGAGTACCAACACTAACCATTTTTAGAATCTTTTACCCATTCAATGATAACCTCCTCCCCCGACTTTCCTTCCCTGGAGTCTGGTGACCTTTTTCTCTATGAACTTGACTGTTGCAGGCATCTCAAGTTAATGGAATTAGACTAAAGTATGTTTGTTTATTTATTTATTTATAGATAGGATCTCACTGTATATTCCTGGTGGGCCTGGAGTTCACTGTGTGGACAAGGCTGGCCTTGAACTCACATAAATTTGCCTGCCTCTGCCTCCTTAGTGTTGGTACGGTGTGCTACCACGTCCTACTTTACTTTTTCTTTGTGACTGGCTTATTTCATTTAATGCAATGTCTTCAGGGTTTATCTACATTGTAGGACATGCCAGAATTTCTCTTTAAAGGCTAGCTTGCACTCCACTGTTTTCACCATGTGCTTTTTTTTTGTCCCTGCATCACCGATGGGCACTTGGGGGCTGACCACCCTTTGATTGTTGTGAATAATGTGAACATTGATTTGCAAATCTCTGAATAGCTGCCTTTACTTTTGCATATTTGCTTGGAAATGGAATTTTTTTGAGTCATATGGTAATTTGTCTATTTTCCTCCCCCCCCCCTTCTTTAAAAATTTGGACCTCTGCATGTTTTCCACGATAGTTGCTCTGTTTGCATTCCCATCGGCAATGCACAGAGTGCCCGCCTCATCCACATGTTTCCCAGCACTTGCTGTCCATGTGTTTCTGTTCTAGCCATCATGATGCGGCAGAGCAATACCTGGTCACGTGGCATTCTGGTGTTGTGGAGTATTATCTTAACTGGACAAAGATGTGTTACATTTATTTATTACTTTAACTGTGTAAAGGTGTATTACTTTTGTTTATGCTGCATTTGTTTAATTATTAAAAGATGTGTTACATCTGTTTTCACCTTGTCTGCCTAAGGCACCTGATTGGTCTAAACAAAAGCTGAACGGCCAATAGCTAGGTAGGAGAAAGGATAGGCGGGACTGTCAGGTATAGAGAATAAATAGGAGGAGAAATCTAGGCTCAAGAGGAGAGAGGAGGAACGAGAGAAAGAGGGACATTCCAGGGCCAGAAGCCAGTAAACTATCAGCCAGCCAGACATAGAGACAGCAAGAAAGTAAGATAAGGTAAAAAGCCCCGAGGCAAAAGGTAGATTAAGAGAAACAGGTTAAGTTAAAAGAACTAGCCAGAAACTTGCCTAAGCTAGCCAAGCACTCAAAACTCATAATAAGTCTCTGTGTCATGATTTGGGAGCTGGTTAGTGGCCCAAAAGAAAAATATTGCTATATTCTGGTTTTGATTTGTATTTTCTGAACTATGAGTGAAGTTGTGCATCTTTGCATACAAAAGCCCGAATTCTCAACCTTGGCTTGCTTAAATATTTAATGACTTTATTTTTACCAAAGAAATATTTCTAGTGCCAAGTGCCATTCTTCATTATACTTAGGCTTTTTCTTAGAAAAATAGTTTTTATTTTTTCTTGGAAAAATAGAAGTATATCTCATATATGCCATTATCAAAAAGAGGTCACCTACTTCAAGAAAAATGGAGATGGCATCTAAAGAAAAGAAGCTTTCAGCACAAACAGTGCTGGGGACCAAAGCCAAATGTCTTACGCATGGTAAACACCACAGCATGGAGCTGTACTTGGAAACAACATCAAATCCCCAAGTGCTAGGGGTCACATGGCATTGCCTTTCTGTTGCTTTGATTAAATACCTAACATGGATGGGGCTTGAAGGGGAAGGGCGGGCTTCTTTTGGCTCACAGTTTGAGAGGACACAGTCAGCATGGTGACAGGAGTGTGAAGCTGGGACCCTTCACCTCCTCACATCGTGGTGGAAAAGGAAACAGAGGCAGTGGGTGGGGCTGGGCTATAAGATCTCCCAGTCTGTCTTCAGTGACCCACTTCCTTAAGTGGGGCTCCACCTCTTACAGTTTCCATGACCTTCCCAAACAGGTCCAAGAGCTGAAAACCAAGTTGTCATACATGTGAGGAGAATATTTCAAATGCAAAGCACAGCAGCCATACAGATCCTAGGCATATCCTTCACAGAGATAACATCAATTGTTTCAGTGATGTTCTCCATTGCTGAGGTTCCTGTTCATGTATAGGATTCAGATTTCCTGTCTTTCTAGTTTCTTTCAGTCTGGAACAGGTCCTCAGCTTTCCCCTGACTTTCTTTTTTTATGAAGGAAGTTTGTTCATCTCTCAACAAAATATGGAACGCTTCACGAATTTGCGTGCCATCCTTGTACAGGGGCCATGCTAATCACCTCTGTATGGTTCCAATGTTAGTGTATGTGCTGCCGAAACGAGCACTTCCCTGACTTTCATGAGCTAGGCACGAATGAAGATCATAGGGTGGGCATTTTGCTGACTCTCCCTCTCTGCTCTTGCCCTGTTTCCTCGTGGTGAGCTCTAACCCGCATTTTGGCTGGAGTGGCACAGTGTGGTTATTTGGTTGCTGTGCTTTTAGCTTTAATCACTTAGGGTGGCCTCTGTCTCCATGGCAAAGTCACACTTTATTCTCATTGTAATTAATAAACATCCTGTGAGGAGATACTTTGAGACACTGTGAACGGCTCTTTCCATATCACCCTGCCACTTGCTAGAGTTTGAGCATCCATTTATGTTTCTTGCCTGAATTAGTTACCATTATCATGGTTGCCATGGTGTTCATCCTATTCAATAGATTATAAAATGTTGCTTTTTTTTTTAAACTTACATGTGCATGTTTGTGTGAAAGGCAGTGTGTGTGCGTGTGTGCGTGTGTATGTGTGCAGGCCTGTGCACATGTGGAGGTTGGAGGAAGACATCAGGTGTCCTTCTCTATCATGTTCCACTTTATTTTCTGTAGACAGGGTACTTGTTGAACCCAGAGCTAGACTGGCAGCCATCAAGCCCTTCCTGTCTCTGCCATCCACAGTACTAGGGTTATGAGCAAGGCCATGTTCAGCTTTTTTTTTATTGTATTTTTTTATTTTATAATTTAATTTAATTTTACATATCAGCCACAGATTCCCCTGTCCTCCCTCCTCCAGGCCCCCCTCCCCAGTCCACCCCCCATTCCCATCTCCTCCAGGGCAAGGACTCCCCTGGGGATTCAGCTCAACCTGGTAGTCCTCCCAGGCTGAGCAAAGTGTCCCTGCATAGGCCCCAGGTTCCAAACAGCCAGCTTATGCACTAAGGTGTTTTTTTTTTAATTTTAAATTTTTTTATTTTAGGTGCATTTGTATTTTGTCAGCAGGTGTGTCTGTGTGAGTGTCAGATCCACTGGAGATAGAGTTATAGGCAGTTGTGAGCTGCCATGGGGGTGCTGGGAATTGAACCCAGATCTCCTGGAAGAACAGCCAGTGCTCTTAACCTCTGAGCCATCTCTCCAGCCCCATGTCCAGCTTTTCATGTGGGTGTTGGAGATTATAACTCAGGTCCTCTCATGTTTATGCAACAATCACTCCTATCCTCTGAACCATCTTCCCAGTCTTCGCCTGTATTTATTTATTAAAAAAAATCAGTTATTTTATTTTATATGAATATGTGTACGCTTGAATGTATGTATGCCTACCACGTGCATGCAGGAGTAGGCAGAGGTCAGAAGAGGTGTAAGATCCCTCCAGAACTGGAATTAACAGGTGGCTGTGAGCTGCCATATGGGTGCTGAGAACCCAACCTGGTTCCTCTGCAAGAGCAACAAGCATCTTAACTGCTGAGCCATCTTTTCAGCCCTGTTTGTATCTGTCTGTTTGTCTGTCTATCTATCTATAAATTAAAAAAAATTTCATGTGTATGGGTGTTTTGCCTGCTTGTATGTCTGTGTACTACATGTGTGGGTGCCTGTAGAGGCCACAAGAGGGTATTATATCCTCTGGAACTGGAATTTCAGACTGTTGTAAGCCACCATGTTGGTCCTGGGAATTGAGCCTAGGTCCTCTAGGAGAGCTGCAATTGCTTTTAATTGATGAGCCAACTCTCCAGCCCTTCTATTTATATTTATTTTAATGCTCAGAATTTCCCAATTTGGTCAGTGGGAGTTTCTTCAAGTTCCTTCCTTCCTTCCTTCCTTCCTTCCTTCCTTCCTTCCTTCCTTCCTTCCTTCCTTCCTTCCTTCCTTTCTTTTTTTTGACACCTCTTCATTATTGTTTTGAACATTTCCTTGCTTTATGACACAAAGGATATTGCAAGCTCATTCCATTCATTCCTTGGATTTAATGATGTAAAGATAGCATATTTAAAGTTTAAAAAGAAAGCAAGTCCCTCAGTTTGTTTCATATGTACTCCCTAGACAGGCAGGTTCGAGAATTTCTGTTGTAACCAGATATCAGTTCCAAAGCATGAGGTGCACATATCATAGTCACATAGTCACAGAGTTAGCTGTAAATTTGACATTCCTTTTTGTTTGTTTGTGTTTTGAGAAAGGGCCTCTCTGTATAGTCCTGGCTGTCCTGGAACCTCCCTCTCTAGACCAGGCTGGACCTTGAACTAAGAGATCGACCTTCCTCTACAATGCCGGGATTAAAGGTGAGTGCCACCAAGCCCTGTTTAAACTCTCTCTTTTTGCTAATTTGAGCATTCTTGAGGAAGGGGCCACATCCATCTATACTACGAGGTTGTTGGACTCCTCCCTTTCTGACACTCCAGAACTTGCCACCATGGGAGCTCTGTCTAGGGAGAAAACAGTTTTCACATATTTCTCCACAGGCAGCAGAAGTTAGACTGTTGTGGAAAGACGCTAGGTTTAGACTTCCCCTTATTGCACCGAGAGGTGTTCATCACTCCAGCCTCTAATGGCTGAACTCAAAATAGCCCATATTTTTGCATTGATGGAGAATGAGCTACCGAGGGCCAGGTAACATTGTAACAACATTTCAGCCATGTCCTTTAATATAATTACTAATTAAATGGAAATAAAATAGAGTCCATAGCAACAATAACAATCACTGTAGCATTGGTCCTTACCCAAGTACTGTTAGTTGGAGCATTACCTAGGAGAAGGTCTCCTGCAAGAGGAGTGTCTACAGAGGGAGCCATGGCCGGCTCATTATTGCTAAATAAGGCATAGGGACTGCTTCGGGGCACTTGGCAGCCACGGACCTCATTTTATAACTCATATCTATTACCGTTCTCATGTGGATTTGAGGAATTTATTCACTAGTGCAGAAGGCAGGATGCCATTGAAAATCAAGGGTAGGGAGCAGGTGGGTGGCACTTGTCAGTGGCTTTCTTTCAGCACAGAGAAGGGCTCAAGCAATCACCTTATCCTTGGTGAGGGTCACATGACACTCTCTCGGGAAAGGTGAGGCTCTTTTGAAAGGACCTTTGAGTGTATGTGTCCTTGTTGAGTGGCTTTCGGTGGGTACATGTAATAGTGTACATGGAACAGATTTGGAGAGCTGTGCAGGTAGGTGTTCTTATTTCCCTATTAGGGTACTCTCAAAGATGACCCATTTCTTTCTTTATTCATCCAACATATACTTATTGAGTGCCTATGGTTCACCATATGCTGTATTAGGTGCCAGGGTTATTAAGGCAGCCATGATTGGTACCTCAGGAATCTGACGGTCTGGGAAGGAAGAGACTGATACGGATAAATAAAAACTGTCGTGGGCAGGGGAAGGGAGGATAGAAGGTAGACATGGCGTCACTGAGGGAAACTAAGAAAATTCCATTTCTGTCAAGACCTGAAAGCAAAGGAAGGTTTTGGCTAAGCAACTGATAGAGGGAAGGTGTCCCAGGCAAAGGCGTTGCTGCAGATAAAGGTTGTGAGTGAGCGTGAAACCTAGTCGCTTTGAGAAACTGAAGGAGTTTCAAAGTGTGGGGAGTGAGCAGACGAAGGGAGAATGTGCCACCAGGTAGGAATAGACCTGCCAAGTGCAGGGGCAAGCACTGCTTGGAGAGGAGCCCAGATTCTGTCCCGCGTGTGGCAGCTCCTGCTTTCCGTCTGTAAAGGCTCAGCCTACGGGGAGCAGGACCAGGGAGGATACAGGAAAACCAGGTAGGGGATCCCTTAGGGATTCAGGTAAGGTGGTCCAGGAAGATGGTAGAGAATAAGGGGACGGTGACAGGTGGACACAACTCAGGCAGGAGGATGGACCTGGATTGGTCACGCTGTGAGGAGGAGTGAGGGGGCATCCCCCCACGCTAGCTTGAGCAGTAGGGCTAACAGTGCAACACGTTTTAGCTAGGAGATAGGAGAGGACAATTGAATCTGAAGATTACAGATTCTGGAAATTCTCAACTCTGCATAACACCAACCCCACTGCCTCTGTCGCTCAGCCATCATCACCATCCATCTCCAGAACTTTAGCATCTGACCCAGATGAAACTCTACACATCATACACTGCTACTAATGTCTCACCCACCTCACCGCCCACCCCCATCCCTGCCCACCTTCATTCTACACTCTGTTTGACTGCTTTAGGTGAGTTATAGAAGGGGGATCGTAGTGGGATACATCAGTGAAGATTTCAGAAAAGCCTTTTTAAAAAAATTATAACTTATTATTGCTATGTGTGTGTACTATGGCACGCATAAGGTCAGAGGATAATTTTGTGAAGTCAGTTCTTTTCTTCCACTTTACGCGGGGCCGAGGGGTCAAACTGAGGTCATCAGCCTTGTGTGGCAAGTGTGTTCCAGGATGAGCCATCTCACTCTGATCCATGAAGAGGCTTTTTGTCCAATTGAATCCTATTGACCAAGGTATGCAGTGAGTTCATAAACAACTCATCATGGTGTGCTGCTTGTCCTGAAGGCTTCCGGTTTCTACCAGCATGCCCTGTATTTGAGGGTATGAACATTCAGGCACTGATTCATTTCTGAGTGAGAAATGGCAAATTTGTACCTGTTTCTTTTTCTTCTTTTTATCTTTTTTAAAGATATGGTCTCATGTAGCCTAGGCTGGCTCAAGCTTGCCATGTAGCTGAGGATGCCCTATTACAGGTGCATATCACCAGATCCTGCTCCCGTTTCTGATCCCTTTTGTTGCTCCCATTGAAGCTAATGGAGGATAACTATGCATAAGCTGCAGGTTAGCACAGCGGAAAGCTTCAGAAACGAGGAGTTCACTGTTGTTTCTTGGAAGGTTTATCTTCTCGAAATTTAGTTTGGTTGACTTCCAAAAAAAAAAAAAAAAAAGAAGACACTTTGCTTGTTTTTGCTTTTTTCCTAACAAAGAAAACGTGGCTTTTAAAGTACTTTTCAATTTCTCTCTGGGCTTCCTTTCTTCCCCTGGTTTCTTTACTCCTAACAAGCTAAAGTAAAGCGATCTTTTGTCTTCTATTATTCTTCAAAGCTGCTGATTTACCCTGAGCAGAACGAAGGCAAGATGTTATTAAAATAAAACAAGTTCCCATTGAGCTGCTAATAAACGCTGAAATGCACCCACATCTCCCTTATTGATTACCTCCTGCCAACAAAGGCAAACACAAGCTTGTGAGGCAAGCTGCCTGTGGAAATGAAAGGTTTAATTAGAGGAAAACAGAATGAGCTGGAAGATCTACCGCACGTGGTCATCAAACGATTGCGTTTCATAATTGGCTCTATGAGACACGCCTGCCTCTTGAGCCTGCCTTACTTGAAGGCTTCCCTACCGAGCATCAGGATGAGCACTTCACCAGCTCAGGGTGGACGAGAACGAGGCCTGTCAGGCTGTAAATCGGGGCCACGCGACATCTTGGAATTCAGAGTTAGCAAGCAAGAGCAGGAAGACAGGTTCTTCTGCAGCCCAGGCCCATCGCCAAATGTTGAAAATGGGAGAAGAGGTGTTGGTGGAACAGGTGAGAGGAGGCCCCTAAATTCCTCGAGTGGAATTCTTCAGAACTCACCAGCTCGTTAAGTGTCTGGGTTGAAAGTCTAGAGCCTGGCAACTGCACCAATATTTAGTAATAAGAGCCTATTAAAAAGCTGGTATTCAGCCTGGTGGTGGTGGCTGTGGTGGTGGTGGTGGCGGCGGCGGCGGCGCAGGCGGCGGTGGCGGCGCAGGCGCAAGCCTTTAATCCCAGCACTTGGGAGGCAGAGCTGGGCAGATCTCTGTGAGTTCGAGGCCAGCCTGGTCTACAGAGCGAGATCCAGGAAAGGGACCAAAACTACACAGAGAAACCCTGTCTTGAAAAAAAACAAAAAAAAAAACAACCAAACAACAAAAAAAAAAACCAAACAAAACCCAAAACCAAAAAAAAAAACCCCCACAACAACAAAGAAAACCCAAAAACAAACAAAAAAACAAACAAGAAACAAACAAACAAAAAAACCCAACAAAAACCAACACCCCCCCCCCCCCCCCC
>CABHPH010157846.1:466-15547 GCA_902168325.1 Peromyscus nudipes
TGGCGACTGCCGCAGCCCAGCCTTCCTGCTCCGCGTGGCTGCAGCAGTGGGGGTGGCCTGCGTGCTCCTTGCGAGGTTCTGGTCCCGTGGAGACCAGCAGAACCAGGGCAGGACCGTGTCCAGTGGATCCGATGTGCCACAAAAAGCTAGGATTGGAGCAGAGCGGAGTGCACAGCAGGAAAGTGGGTTCACGCATGCGCAAACCAGGTTCACAGTCATGTGCAGAATCTGCAGACCATGGGAGGAGCAAAGCAAAGAGACTCAATTTGCCTGAGCGCGACTGTGCATTCGTCGTCTCCCACATGGTCTAGCGGTTAGGATTCCTGGTTTTCACCCAGGCGGCCCGGGTTCGACTCCCGGTGTGGGAACGCCAAAACCTTTTAGAATGAAGACAGTAGGTTTACGCTGGCCTGACCCAAGAGGAGAGTTTTTAGACGAACTGAATTTACAGACCCTTCTCTGAGCGGTCGCGGCAGCAGAAAGACCAAAGAACGATCGGGAACAGGATTAGAGACTGCGGTCGCCTGAGGACAGGCATGCGCTTAATCCTTCCTCCCAGGAGAGCAGGTTCCGATCACACGTCCCATTTCGCTAATGTTCAGAGAGGAGAGAGGGAAGAAAAACAGTTTTTCAGAAATATTCAGCGGCGAGGCAGTGCCAGCAACAGTAAAAGCACACCTTCTTCCCTAATCTATTTGACACACTCTGTTTAAAACTGAATGAATGAATGAATGAATGAATGAATGCATGAGTGAGTGAGCGAAACCTTCCAGCATTCACGTTTGACTAGAATCAGAAATCGCAGTATTCCGGTGTGGCCAGCCCTCAGGTGTCTCACACCCCTCCGCCCCAGCCCTCCACCCCTTTACCTGTCCTGACGTGTGCGGATAGGAAACCCCACAAGGGTTTGAGGCTCCATTCGCCTCCACGGGGGTTGAATTCTTTGAAACTCGCAGTTTGTTCCCAAACCACCAACAACACTGGAAAAACGTCCATGGAAACGACTTGGCCTCCCCGTGGCTGTGAAACCCACTCCATCCCAAGTTCTTTCAGATTCTAAGGGGAACAAACGTCATCCTTCATGAGGACCAAAGGCAGAATGTATGCTTATTAAAATTCCTGCCGCTGTGGTGGCTCATGCCTGCCACCCCACAACCTGGGAGGCTAAGAGGAATGCACCATTTCTCAGTCAGACTGGGCTGCGTAGTGAGACCTTGTCTCAAAACACAACAGAACAAAACCACCAACGGGATTTTAGAGGAGAAAACGATCGATTAGCCAGTTCATTATTTATTAAACTAGTTAGGACAGATCTGATCAGAAAATGCAGATCCTAACAATAGCAGGTGATATTTATTGAGCATCCAATGTCAACGAGGATAATTTATTATAATTTAATAATAATTTATGTTATTATTAGATAGCATTATTTCTGTCAGGGAGATTTGGTGGCACATTCATAGCAGAGTGTTTAATAAAGGAACTTAGTGTGTGTGCTGTGGAGGGAAATCTTGGGTGTAGTTCTTCAGGCTTGGTCTGCCTGGCTTTCGTGGGTTCTGGGGACTGAACTCAGGGCCTTGTTGCTAGGAAGGCGAGCACTTAACCTGAGCCCCAATAAATGGACTTTTAAATGTTTCACAGAGTTTTGGATAAATAAGCACGCCTGACAACGGTCATTATATGACACCAGTCTACTACAAGGATGACATTATGTTAATTGTGCTGTGTGAATGGGAGGAAGTGTACCTCTGGACTACAGGATTTTCCTGTCAGGGGGTGAGATGTAAATCCAACCAGAATTCCAGGGCCGCCCACCTCAGTCAACTTTCTGGGGGTCAGGCCAGTGGGAGCTGCCTCAGCAGATAGAGGAGCTTGCTGCTAAGCCTGATACGATGACCGGGGTTCTAGCCCCCAAACCACTCCTAAAATTATGTTCTGACCCCCCACATGAGTGCCATGGCATGTGCATGCTCGCACGCACACAAAAATAAAGAAGTGCAATACAGAATGTCAGTGAGTTCTGTGGTGGGGGGCGGGGCATGCAATCATATTCCTTTTAAAGAGAGGAATACGTCATTGCACACGGCCCCTTCTACTTCAAAAGCTGTTCGTTTTGACTGGGACCCAGAAGAGGGGCAAAGGTTCTGCGACAAGTGACAGCTGCTTTGTCACTCATCAGAGGCTGTTTGCAGCTCTGGCAAGCCTTCCCAGGTGAGTCACAATGGACGCCTTTGGAGCAGGGCCTGCTGCCATCTGCAAACAGATAGTCTCCCTTTGAGAGACAGTTTCTGGCCTGCTGCAAGGCCTTGGTGGGAACTCAACACTTGACAACAGGCCACCAACTTAACATGCAACCTGAGCTGCCCATCGTGAACCGGGAATGGTTTGATCCACCAAGTCATAACACTGGATATGTACAGCAGTAAATCGAAGTGGTATATATGGGATTGGGCTTGAGCAGTTCCTGAAGGCATGAGTGAGTTACATAAAGAAGTGGCCCAAATGCCTACAATCCATACTCCCAATATGGTGTCTTTTTTGGATAAATAAGTTTTGGATAAATAAGCATGGTATCCCCAAGCATGTTCGATGGCTTCACGGGATGGGTCCTAAGCTCAGTGACTGAGAAAGAGGAGTCTGTGGCCTAGTTTACAGATGGTGCTGCACACTAGCTATACAGATAGCATGTGGGGAAAAGATATTGGCACTATCATAGCCCCGTCCTGGGACATCCCTGAAGGACGGTGGTAAGGGGAAATCTTTGCAGTAGACAGAACTCCAGGCAGTGTACAATGTCAAACTTTTTACTTGGAGGGCAATGTGGCTTATTATATATTAGTTCATGGGCTGTAGCCAATGGGTTGATCAGATGGTCAGGGGCTTGGGAGGAGGAGCAGAGCTGGAAGATTGGTGAGAAAGATAGTCTGGGAAGAGATGTGTGGCTAGACCTCTCCAAATGGGCTAAGGATGTGAAGATATTTGTGGCATCACATGTAAATGCCCATCAGATGGTGACCTCAGCAGAGGAGGACAATCAAATATACAGGACAGTCCATTCCGTGCATAGTAGTCAGTGATTTCTCCAGCCATTCCTGTCACTGGGCAATGGGCTCATGACAAAGTCTCAGGGCTGGAGGGTACAGATGGGCTCAGCAACATGACCTTCCACTTGCCAAGGTTGACCTGGCTGTGGCTGCTGCTGAGCGCCAAACTTGCCAGCAGCAGAGAGGAACACTGTGGCAGGCTGATTATATTAGATCCTTTTCATCATGGGAAGGGCAGCACTTTGTCCTTCATGGAATAGATACTTATTCTGGTTGTAGATGTATCACCTGCACACAACCCTTCTACCCAAACTACCATCTATGGACACGCATGATGCCTTACCCACCATCAAGGAATTCCAGAAAGCCTTGTTTCTGGTCTAGGAACTCACTTTGCAGCCAAAGAGGTAAGGTGATGGGCTAATAGTCACAGAATTTGCGGGTCTAACTGTGCTCCCCACTATCCTGGAGCAGCTGGCTTGTTAGAATGGTGGACTGGTCTTTGAAGATAGTTACAATACCAACTAGGTGGCA
Source organism: Peromyscus nudipes (assembly GCA_902168325.1). NCBI lineage: Eukaryota > Metazoa > Chordata > Mammalia > Rodentia > Cricetidae > Peromyscus > Peromyscus nudipes. The sequence continues at coordinate 4,045 of CABHPH010157846.1, forward strand.
ATAGCTTGTAGAGCTGGGACAAGGATCTTTAGAAGTTGGTGCATGCCCTGAATCAGTATACAGTATATGGTATTGTTTCTCCAATTGCCAGAACCAAGGGTCCAAAATCAAGAAGTAGAAATGGGAATGGTTTCATTAGGAAAGTTTGGCCTTGTGTTCTGCTGGCCTAGAAATCTTGATTGTAGAGAGGAGAGTTGTAGGCAGAGTTTTCTGTCTAGACCACTGATCAGCTCTGTCTCACCAGCCACTTCCCAAGTAACTGACAGAGACTTAATATTAATTATAAATACTCAGCTGATAGCTCAGGCTTATTACTAACTAGCTCTAACAACTTAAATTAACCCATTTATATTAACCTATGTTCTGCCACGTGGTGTTACCTCTCTTTATCTTACATCTCCTGTTTCCTCTCTGTGTCTTGCTGGTGACTCCTCTGACTCCACCCTTCTTCTTCCTAGTGTTCTTAGTCTGGTTCTCTTGCCTAACCTTATCCAGCTATTGCCCAATCAGCTGCTTTATTAAACCAATCACAGTGGCATATATTTACATAGTGTAAAGGAATATACCACAAAGAGTATTCTTCCAGGAGGCACGACAAACATTCCAGTAAACTGGAAGCTAAGCCTTCCCTCTGGCCACTTTGGGCTAATGATGCCCAAAGTCAACAGGCTAAGAAGTGGGTTATGGTGTTGGGAAGGATGGGTGATCCAGATGGGAAAACCAAGCAGCTTCTCCACAGTGGAGGCAAGAAGCATGCAGAAAATCCTTTCTAGGGAGCTGTCTTAGTCCCTGCTCCATTGCCATGAAGAGACAACATGGCCAAGGCAACTCTTACAAAGGAAAGCATTCAATTGGGGTTGGCTTACAGTTTCCGTTTAGCCAATTATCATGGCAGGAGCACTGGAGACTAGTGGAGGGCTACATCCTGATCTGCAGGCAGAGAGGGAGAGGGAGAGAGAGAGAGAGAGAGAGAGAGAGACTGACTGAGAGAGAACTGGGTCTAGCCTGGGCTTTTGAAACATCAAAGCTTACCTCCCAATGATACAGTTTGTCCAACAAGGCCACTCCCCCTAGTCCTTCTAATCCTTTCAAAAATTCCACTCCCTGGCAACTAAGCATTCAAATATATGAGCCTATGTGGGGGGAATTCTTATTCAACCATGACAGGCATCTCTTGGTGTAATCATGTCTTATAATTAAGGTGGATGGGAAACTACAATGATCCAATCTAGGGAAGATGATAAATGGTCCAGATCCTTCTAGAATGAGGATGTGTGTTGCAACTCCAACCAAGACTTGCTGAAATGTTTGGAAGGGTGGAGTGAATATGGAATGAGTGTTTTATATATATAACTTGGGGCTTGATTGTCAACCTGACAAGATTTAAAATCACCTGGAAGACACACCTCTGGGCATGTCTGTGAGGACACTTCCAGAAAGAATTAACTGGGAGAGTGAGACCCTCAACATGTGTGGCACCTGTCAATGTGGCCCAGATAGAGAGGTCTGAGGAAGGAGGCAGTGTGCACCTATTTTCCTGCACTTCTTCACCCTCTGACATCCGACACTAACCTCTTTGGCCTTCCAATGTAGACTCAATACTGCAACTTTCCAGGGAGCTGCAGGTCTCCAGTGCTGGACTGGGACTGTGAGGCATCCAACTTCATGATGTGAGCAGCTATCAGGGTCTCTGTCTCTCCATTATGCATATGGCCATTGTCAAACTACCCAGCCTCTAATGGGTAAGCTAGTTTATAAGTCTCCTTTTATTACACACACACAAACACATATACACACAGTCAGACAGACACACACATACGGACATAAACACACACACATACACACAGACAGACACACACACAGAGAGACATAAACACACACACACACACATACACACAGACCGACAGACAGACACACTATTAGCTCTGCTCCTCCTGAGAATCCTGCCTATACAGCGGCCTCAGTGCTCCTGGGCACAAAGGGAGAAGGTAACAAAGTAGCTGATGGCAAGGACTTCCGGTCGGGAAGTACGTTCTTTGTTTTAAAACTTGCTTTCAGAAGGTGGGTGAGCCTGTCCCTACAAAAACTGTTAGATCTGCTCATCCTATTCACCATAAAACACAGTTTTGGCCCCATGGATTTTGGGGGAAAGAAAATCCTCTAGATTCTTGTAATATTTAAGGGATTCAGAGCACAGGCGACATTTCCCACAGTACTTAATAGACAGAACAGAGGGGCTTCACTCTGCAGGGAGAGGGCTACTCTAAGTTCTAGGTGGCATCTTTATGGGTCTGTGCTTTTGCAGCAACTCTGCCATAATTTTCATTAGTCATCCTCAAACCAGTCTTTGAGTTCATTGACTTTTTGAGCTAGAAATACCTTTTGCATTCTTTAATCAAGCCCTACATTCGACTCATGACTGGTGTACTTGGAGATTTTATTCCTCTGATTCTCTAGTACTACACTTTAGTTTTGTTTTGGGGTCTCTCTCTCTCTCTCTCTCTCTCTGTCTCTGTCTCTCTGTCTCTGTCTCTCTGTCTCTGTCTCTCTCTGTCTCTCTCTGTCTCTGTCTCTCTGTCTCTGTCTCTGTCTCTCTCTCCTTCTCTCTCTCTTTTGTTTTAATTTTTGAGACAGGGTTTCTCTGTGTAGCCCTAGCTGTACTCGAACTCTCTAGACCAGGCTGGCCTTGAACTCAGATCTTCCTGCCTCTGCCTCCTGAGTGGTGGGGTTAAAGGTGTGCGCTGCTACTGCTGGCTAGTACTAGACTTTAGATTGTGCCGTACCCTGTTCTTCGTTAGTGGAACATCAGTAAGATAATGGTTTATGCAGCCCACAATCTGGGGGCTTGGAAGTTCGAGGTGGAGTGACTTCCTTAAGTTGGCCTTCTTGCTAGCTGAGTTCAAGAGATGAGGATTACCCCACACCAAGAGATATGTGCCCCTCTTTGCCCCCCTCTCCCTCTATACGCAAAATACCCATCTTCAACAGTGGGCTATTGTGGGATGTCTTTCTGTGTGCTGTATGCTGTGAATATGTGTTGCTCCCATTGGCTAATAAATAAAGCTGCATTGACCTATGGCAGGGCAGGTAGAAAATCCAAGTGAAAGGAGAAAGGAGAGTAAGCGGAGACGCCAGACCGCTGTCCAAGGAGCAACATGTAATGGGACGCAGGTAAAGCCAGGGAACACATATCGATACATAGATTAATGGTTATGGGTTGAGTTAAGTTATAAGAGCTGGCTAGTAAGAAGCCTGAGCCTTGGGCCATATATTGCAATTAATATTAAGCCTCTGAATAATTATTTTATAAGTGGCTGAGGGACCTCGGGACCGGGCAGGACAAACACAGGGCTGGGTGGGACCGGAGAAACTTCCCTCTACACTATGCCTTGCTCATCCAAGGATTAACCAGGCCCAGATCTGCTTGATTTCCAAGATCAGATGAGACCGGTGCTATTCAGGGGACTTGACTTTGATGATGTTCTGTAACTGTAATTGCCACCCAAAGGTCCCACCTCTAATCAAGGTGGTTGTTTTAAGTTAACACTTAACAGTGGGTATTGGATTTTATATGAGCCCAAAAGAACATTCTCAAAACATGGCAGACTCTATTCACCGAATTTGAATTTCCACGTGGTTGGATACAGCAGAAGATGGATTTTAAAGTCATTTGAACTTTTCTTTCAGTCCATGTTTACACTATAACTACATGAACACGATAATGTTACTTTTTTTGGATATTTAAATTTTATTTTTCAAAACAATGTTTTATTAATTCTTTGAGAATTTTATACATGCTTTCATTATATTTTGATCATATTTGCACTCTGCTCCTGCCCTAAACTCCTCCCAGATCCACTTCCATCCTTCACCCCTTCTCTACTTTGAGTCCTATTATTATTATTATTATTATTATTATTATTATTATTATTGTCTACAGAGTCCAATTTGTGGTTTCCATATAGTTAACTGGTATGGGGATATTTACTGGAGCATGTCCAGCCTACCGGGGACCACATGCTTAAAGAAAGCAGCCTCTCCCCTCCCTAGAAACCATTGTCAGTAGCTCCTCAGCTAGGAGTGAGGACTCATGTTCCATGCCAGAATGTTGACTGGCTTGATCTCGTATAGGTCTTGTGTAGGCAACCACAGGTTCTGAGAGTTCATGAGTATGTGGTCCTGTCATGTTCAGAAGATGCTGTTCCTCTCTGGTTCTCCCAGCTCCCTGGTTCTCATGGTCTTTTTGTTTCCTCTTCTTGGATGTTCCCTGAACCTTGTGGGGAGGGGCTGTGGCGTAGGTAGATGCCTCTTCTGTGGTGGTACGCTCCACAGACACCTTCTGTACTTTGACCAGTTGGGAGTCTCTGCATTAACCACTGTCCACAACACAGAGAAGCTTCTCTGATAAAGTCTGAGAGCTGAGCTAATCTATGAGGATACAGATAAGAATTGGTAGGGCAGCTTGACACTGTGTCCATTGGGCAAAACAATGACTTCATTCTGGAGACTCTGAGCTCCTCAATCAAGTTTTTTTTTTTAATTAATGAACCAAATTGATTTGGAGCATTTGAACTAACATATTTCTCAATACATTTGCTTTTGCACATAATCACACACCCTGAGGATTTTGTTTTATATCCCTCAATAAGTAGACTTCAAATTGTTCTATGTGTGCTCCCTCAGAGTTTGACTGGTGCCTCACGTGGGCATCCTTAATAATTGCAGCATTAACACTCCGTACTAGCACAGGAAAGGGAAGGTGGGGGTCAAAATGAGCTCCCTCACATTGGAAATCTGACTTGGAAAAACACTGAATACTTGGAAAATCACTGGAACAAATAATAACAAAAAAATCAATTTGCAAACACCTACAAGACCACAGGGCACTGGGTAATCACCCCCATTACTTTATGAAAAACAAAGTTATTGGATGAATCTAATTTCCTTTTGTCACCGAGGGCCAGGCATGGTGGATGTGGGGGAGCAGGCAAGGTTCCTCTCCTGACTTTAGAAAACCTGGGATTTTGTGTCTTGTCCCCAGGCAAATGGAGGAAAGATCCCTCTTGTGTGGCAGGCAAGAAGCTCGGCTCCGAGCAATAGGGTAACTTAAACTCAATGTGCTCAGAAGTCACCTTTCCCTCCTCAGTCCCTCTGCCCATTTCCTTATTGTCCAAGGTGTCACCGGGACTCTTTCCACCTCTCTGTCCTTCAGCTTCCCCATCTCTAAAATGGGGTGTCTAGTAGGACCCACGCCAGGGGGTTTAAGGGTTGGAAGAGATAATGCATGTAGTATGCTTGGCTTGATTGAAGGCCAACAAATGCCAGCAGCCATCGCCATCACCCTACTGATCTGTCACCACATGGATGTTTTCATTGCTGCCGCTTTGATGGCGCCCACATGCCACATGCCTACTTCCCTGTTAACTGTGCTCTTACTGTCTGCACAGTGGCGAGAGGGGGGGACATTGGCTTCCCTAACTCCATCCAGACTTCTTCCTCCTTCCCCTGCTGCGTCGGACTTCACTTTCCTAAGTACTGTGAATCTACCTCTGTAGCCTACTTTCTACCTCTTCCCTCCCCCGCCCATGGTGGAGGGGAAAGAGGAGCAGAAATTAAAGTAAGCCAGAGAATTTCAATAGTGGTGATTTAAAGGCACTAAAAAAAATCTGAATTAGGAATGGATTTTATGGTGTGTGACTTATATCACAATAAAAAATAACTTGGAAAAAAATAAGTTGGCAATAAAATTTTGCTGGAAAAGATGTCCATTTTTATCTTCTTTAGGTTTGGGAGATTCATTTATTAAGCCAACATTTGCAGAGAATATATCACATGCTGGTGCTGGTCTAAAGTGGCATTGTAGGGAAATCTGCACACACCAAAGTGGGAGAGACCCCTGGGGCAGTAGCTGTGGGGACACTCTGGGGCATGCCCAGGACGACATCCCCTGGACATCAGTGTTCTCGGCACCTGCTGGCTGGCCTTCTGCTGTGGTCAGAGCAGGTCACTTTTTGGTGGGAAGATGTGTTTGTTTGTTTGGTTTTTTGAGACGGGGTTTCTCTGTGTAGCCCTGGCTGTCCTGGAACTCACTCTGTAGACCAGGCTCGTCTTGAACTCATAGAGATCTGCTTGACTCTGCCTCCCAAGTGCTGGGATTAAAGGTGTGTGCCACCATGCTGGGCTGAGAGGTTGTCACTTGAGCAGGATCCCATCACTTCATCTTCAGAATTTGGCAAATTTGCCGTAAACAGCATCCCTGTGCACTACCTAGATCCTGTCGTCGCTTCTGACAGCAACCATAGTTGCTGTCAGAAAAAAAAAACAACATAGTTTTTCTTTTTGAGACAGAGCTCATCGTGTAGCCTGGACTGACCTGAAGTTCGCTGTGTAGACCAGGCTGGCTTCAGACTCACGGGGTCGGCCTGCCTCTGCCTCCTGAATTCTGGGATTACATGAGGGGCACTTGCGAGGGGAGGGGCGCCAGGTCAAGCACCATCTGCAATTTTAAGAGAGTCTCAGAACCAGTTTGATGATGCTTCAGAATTTACCAGAGGCTGTAACATGGTTGTGGTTTATTACAGGGAACGGATGTGTGTAGGTGTAGGCATGTGTGTTGGGGTCTGGGGATAACTGCAGGAGTTGGGTCTCTTCTTCCACCGTGTGGGTCCCAGGGATCGAACTCACACTGTCAGTCTTGGTGGCAAGCACCTTCACCCACTGAGCCATCTCACTGGCACCCAGATTTCTTCTTAGTGGACATGGAGGAGAGAGGATTGCTAATAGAGAAGCAAGTGCTCAGGACATGCTGAGGCCTCAGACATGCTGACTCTGGTGTCTCATCTACTCTCTAGGCATTTTTTTTTTCAAGAATTCATCTTTGTGTGTGTGTGTGTGTGTGTGTGTGTGTGTGTGTGTGCGCGCATTGGTGTTTTGCCTGTGTGAGGGTGTCAGGTCCCCTGGAACTGGAGTTACAGACAGTTGTGAGCTGCTGTATGTGAGTGCTGGGAATCGAACCTGGATCCAATAGAAGAGCAGTCAGTGCTCTTAACCACTGAGCCACCTCTCCAGCCCCCATTCTCTAGGCTTTCTAAGGGGAATTTCTAAAGATGGATGAGAAAGGACTGGGAAGAATAGCAGATTTCCCACTTCCCAATCCCGCCCGCGCACTCCCCAGGCACTTGCTGTGTGCTCGGCGGCTTCACAGTGACATCCTCTGAGTCAGTGGAGACAGTGAGCCCTTGTGGGGACTTCTGTCCTCCTCAGAGCTGCAGATTAGTTTGAAGAATCATTTCCACTAGAGCAGGGGTTCTCAACCTTCCTAATGCTGCGGCCCTTTAATACAGCTCCTCATGTTGTGATGATCCCAACTAAAAAGTTATTTTCATTGCTACTTCGTAACTGTAATTTTGCTACTGTTATAAATCGTAATGTAAAAGTCTGTGTTTTCCGATGGTCTTAGGTGACTCCTGTGAAAGGGTCATTCGACTCCCAAGAGGTTGTGGCCAACAGGTTGAGAACCACTGCACTAGATGCTCAAAAGCAAAGTCACAGGGTTGGACCGCTGCTGTGAGTGGCAAATATCCAGCTTTTGTCAGAATTTTGCAGCATTGGGGGGCAGACCTGGGGACCCTGCCTTGTTAGCAATGGGGTCAGCCATGTTTGCTGGTCTCCCCCGACCAATCCAGCGGCATCATCCTTTGCCCCAACTCCCCTTGTGCTCATGCTCAGCGAGTCTATTTGGCAAAGACAGTGAGGCCACTTTCGTGACTGACCTCTGGATGCCTCTCCACTCAGGGCTGTTTGTCCGTCTGAGACCTAATGAGGGGAAGTGGGAACGTAGGACAAGGCAGGAGATTGTGTATGCATCAAATGTGTCCATTCAGTCCGAGGCAGGAACAGCGAACCGGACAGGTATCAGAAACAGGGGTAATTTTCCATTAACGTCCTGATTGAGGTTAATGGATTCAGGGGAGGTAGAGAGAGCAGGGCAGGGTGGGAGGGGGTGCTGGAGGAATAATCAGAATTTGGCAACAGCTGGGCGGTGGGGTGTGAAGGGAAGGCATGATTGTTGACAACCCCCAAATGATAAGCATCCCCAGAGAGACAGAGAAGTGGGGCAGAGAGGAGGAGATTTGTTCCCTCTGACACATCGGAGGTGCTGCTGGGCTGTGTAAATGGAGCAAGCGAGAGAACAGGAAATACAGGCTGGGATACCTGTGAAAGCAGACACCTACCGGCAGCATAATTGCCAGGCACTTCGGAAGCTTAGGGGTTTTCTAACTGAACAGCGCTGTCTGTTTGAGCAGTGGGTGGTGGCGGGCAGAGGCAGGCTGAATCTGTGTAGTGCAGGTGTGGAAGTCCAGACTCAGATCTGGCCTGCAGAAGCAACCTCTTGTATGTGGGGTCCTCTCCACCTGCAGTGGCAGATACCTTAGAGGGCCACATGGACACACAGGGTTCGGATGGCCTCCAGTCCCTTCACACTCACTATAGATTTGACCTTTATTGTGACCTCAGGCAGGGGCAAGAGAGTCTCCTGAGGAAGGTGTGAGTTTTTGTAATTTGTGCAAAAGTGTGATATGAGCTACCAGGGCCTCTGGGCTGCTTATTAGGTTTTTTGTTTGTTTGTTTGTTTTGTTTTTTAAATAAGCCTTGAATAGAGTCTGCAAATTTTCCAGTCCATTCTGATCTTGCTACACTATGTGAGAGCCTGTGACTCACTAAAGAGCCAGTGATAATTTTGTAAGCTGAGCGTTTTGATGTTGGTAACACAGATTCTTGTGTATTCATTGTTTCGTCTTCATTGAACATATTATATGTGCCCATTATACACTTCTTGCTTTCATCTACTTCTAGAATTCTATTTCTACTTCTAGAACTGACATCTTCGATGCACCAAGTATCACAGGCAGAGACACAGCTTTGCAGAGAAAGACGATTATCTTTCTAGTTGCTATGAGAAAATGCCTGACAAGTGTGACTTACAGAAGAAGTTTCCATTGGCTCAGGTGTTTTATCACAGCGGGAAAAGCCCGTGTGCTCAGTCGGGAAGAGAGCAAGATGAATGCTCATGAACCTCCCCTCCCCCCCCCGCCCCCATCTTTTAACCAGTAGGACCTCAGCCTATGGACTGACTGCCTGCAACATTTAGAGTGGGTTTTCCTACCTCCATTATGCACTTTGGAAAGTCCCTCACAGACATGCCCAGAAGTTTGTCTCCTAGGTGATCCTAGATCCTGTCAAGATGGCAGTTAATGTTAATCATAATAAGGGCCTTTTTTTTTTTTAAATACAGCATCATTTTAATTAAGAATACTTAAGAATGATAACAGGACCTGTAACAGAATGAACAAATAATACTTCTAGATGACAGAATATTTTACAGGCAGGGCTATTTATAGTCAATCATTTAATTGCATGGGGGAAACCAGGGTGCCAAATTGTATGCATAATTGGAATTGAGATTCATGTTACTTATTAATATATGTACATAAGTAAGTATCACATACGTGAAAGCAGGAAGGAAATACACCCAAATGTCAACAACGGCTATTTCTAGAGGGCGAAATCACACGTGATAGATTTTTTTTCCCCTTATACTCATGTTAATTTTCCAATTTTTGGGAAATGAAGAGATAATTGTGTTTGTAATCATCATGTTCAGTTCAAAAGATCCAGGGCTCAATTTTCAACTGAATATACTAGACAGAAATTGTTCACTTGATTCGATGCTGGTGAGAGCGATCAAGCTGGGGCTTGGGAAGAGCTGTCAGCTGCCAGCCCAGCCATTCCAGAAGAATGGAAAGAACTCTGGCCCCAGGAGTCTTGGTTGAAACCTAAACACACCAGCATGTTGGTTGTTTTTTTTTTTTTTTTGTTTTTTTTTTTTTTTTGTTTTTTTTTACTCTTTTGGCTCTTTACTCTTTAGGGGGCCTGACATCCAGCTCCCAAATAAATCACACATAGAGACTTATTCTTACTTATAATGCCCAGCTTTAGTTTGGCTTGTTTCCAGCCAGCTTTTCTTAACTCAAATTATCTCATCTATCTTCTGCCTCTGAGCTTTTACCTTTCTCTTTCTGTATATCTTTTTTTTCCTTCTTATTTGGTGTCTGGCTGTATGGCTGGGTGGCTGGCCCCTTCTTCTCTCACTCCTTGATCTTTTCTTGCTTCCCAACCCCTCTTTTTCTCCTTCCATTTATTCTCTCTGCCTGCCAGCTCCACCCATCCTTTCTCTTGCCTTGCTATTGGCTGTTCAGCTCTTTATTGGACCAATCAGGTGTTTTAGGCAGGCAAGGTGACACAGCTTTACAGAGTTAAACAAATGCAACATAAGAGAATGCAACACAACCTTGCATCATTAAATCAAATGTTCCACAGCATAAACAAACGTAACACATCTTAAAATAATATCCCACAACACCAGCGCCCTTCCCGAGAGCTCAGCCGTGGAAAGCGGGGTGCAGCCTACATGTATGAACCCCCGAAGGGTTTCCAGTGAACAAGAGAGGCCCTCTCTAGAGTATTTAGATTAAGGAAGCCACCACCAAGGGGTGGAAAAGGGTCAAACCCAGTGCTTCATTTGTGGTCATTTAGGCTTTTACCCATTTTCTGGATCTGGCTTTTACATACGTATTTATTTGAATTTTTTTAAAAAGTTCCAATAGTTAGTTTGAAAATCACAGCTTGAGAAAGAGATGGCAGTAGGAGGAGGGGTGAATGGGAAGGAGAGAGAGAACACCGATGTGCCTGTTGGAAGCAAGCCTGGTATGTATGTGTACTGACTTTTTCAATTCATTATTTTATTACTTCCTGTGTATGGGTGTTCTTCCCGCATGCATGCATATCTGTGGACCATGTGTATGGCTGGTGCCTGCAGAAGCCAGAAGAGGGCAGTGGATGGTACCCTGGAGCGACAGATGGTTGTGAGCTGCCATTCAGGTGTTAGGCATAGAGCTGGGTTCCTTGGAAGAGCAGCCAGTGCTCTTAACCACTGCGCCACCTCTCCAGCCCCTGCGCTGACTTAGTTATGGTTATCCTCAGTGACCATCAAGGAGGCACCATGTTTGCTACTGGGCTTCTCTTTCTCCTCTTTATCTCGTCCCTCCTCTTCTCTTCCTCCTCCCTCCTCCTCTTCATCTCTTTCTCTTTTCCCCTCTCCCCTTTGTAGCTAGAGTTTTCCTGCCGTGCCCACAGTCAGGACAAATCTCCGCCACCCGCCAGTCTCCAGCTCCCAAGTCCCGCCAGTCTCCGAGCCCACTTATAAAATAAACACACAGACGCTTACATTATTTAAACTGCTTGGCCATTAGCTCAGGCCTATCATTGTCTAGCTCTTACTCTTATATTTAGCCCATTTCTATTAATCTCTACTTTGCCACGTGGCTCGTGGCTTACCGGTACCTTACATCTTCCTTCTCCTGGCCGCGGCTCCAGCCAGTCTCCCCTCTACCTTCCTGTTCCCTCAATTCTCCTCTCTGTTAGTCCCGCCTATACTTCCTGT
>CABHPH010157846.1:15947-35637 GCA_902168325.1 Peromyscus nudipes
GAGAGGTCTGCTAAGGTCCGCACAGGCTCCAAGTTGAAATAGTCAGTATAACTTAGCCAGGTTTATTGTAAAATCCTGGCCAAGCTCCCCGCTGAGACGTGGGTCTTATTCCTCAGCGTCTAGGGGCTCTCTGGGTTAGGATGTCAGCGCTGAGGGTGGTTAGGGTGCTCTGTGTTTTTAAGATGGTTACAGGGAGAGAACTTTGTAGAATTGCTAGGAAATACAGCCAGCTCTCCACAGACAGGGAATTTTCCACAATTTCCTTGCCAGAAAGGGAGGGTGAACTCAGCTTACAAGTCCAAGGGAGAAGGGCTTGCAAACGACTGGAAGGCAGGCCCAGAGCCCTGGGCGGGCAACTGCTTACAATGAGGACCAGCTTTTGTGCTTACTAAAAGCCTGGTGGAAGTAGCCAAGAGTCTTGGACTAGATCTGACTGCTTTTTTAAAAAAATTCACCAGTTTGGAGCTCTTGCCAGAGAAGTTGTGTTTAGTTGGAGTGTCCAGGGTGAGAGCATCCAGACAATCACAATGCCCTGAGTACCATGCCTTCTGCTCAGCCTCTGGTCTTAGAGCTTAATTTGCTTAAAGTGGCTTCTGGCCCAAGCAAAAGTTGGAGAACAAATCAAAGACAGAGATTTGCAAAAGCACCCAGTGTTGGGTGTACGCTTGATCCTCAGAACCTCCCCAGAGGCTGTTGAACTTGAACTAGGGAGAAAGAAACAAACCATCTGAAGGAAAAAAAAAAAAAAAAGGAATGGACAGCCAGGCAGCTCACATTGGGATCCACCTGAGATGCAGAGACATGAGTCCATGAGTCTACATCTGGTTGTTGAATACTGGACAACTAAGAAAGTCAACTGTTTCTTCCTTTATATGCCAAAGGAGCTATTGTGGGCTTTCCAGTCATGCATTCAGGGACACTGGTGAATTGTTGTGGCCAGTGTGTTGGATACAGACTATGGTCTGTGGGCTCCCTCTGAGGCAGACAAGCACAGGGAGTATCTTAGCAACCAAAGTGTGACTGAAGCTATACACACACCCCTTTTCTAACAACACACTTGGAAACCTAGGACCGTCACCTGCATGTACTGTGTGTACATTCCCCTCTCTGTACAATGTACCTAGAAACTTGTTGGCAACCTGGGACCCCTGCACCAGGCTCCTTGTATACCTGCTCCCCCCCCCCCCCCCCCCCGCAAAGCTTCTATTTACTTGTTTTATGTATGTGGATCCTTGCTTGCATGCATGTCTGTGTGTGTCTGGTGTCCTCTGAGGCCAGAAGAGGGCATTGGATTCCATAGAACTGGAGTTAGAGACAGTTGTCAGCCTCCATTCCGGTGCTGGAATTGAATCCAGGTCCTCTGGAAGAGCAGCCGGTGTGCTCTTAACTGCTGAGCCATCTCTCCAGCTCCTGTGTTCCCATTTTAACAACTGGAAATAAGTTACTACCCTTAGTAACCTTTTGACAATGCCCCATGTCTATTAAACATGTCACAGAAACCAAGACATATGGGCCGGTCTGGCCTGAACTAGTTTGGGGCACATGCTCAACAAGGCAAACTATGTCCTTTGAGTGAATGTTTAGGGAGAATTTCCTACCTAGCATCTTACGTCCATGCACAACCAGGCATTCAAATGGTTATGTCATAAGTCTCATGGGGAGAGAGACATGAGCAGTGAGCAAAGCCTTACACGATCCAAGCCTGTCAATCAGCAACACAACTTCTCCTTCTGAAACTCACAAAGGGAGGCTTCAAACGGTAGTCAGGGCTCTTGAGTGCCCTCCCTCATAGGACCTGTTGTCACTCTTGATGGTGGATTTCTCTTCGAACTGTACTGTTACTTTGCTTTGAAATAAGTTTCTTTACTGCTTTGCAAACTGTGTGAGCCTTTATTTCAACATCTGGAGTAAGAGACTGTGGCGGTTTGAATAAAAATGTCCCCCATAGGCCCATAGGGAGTGACACTATTAGGAGGTGTGTCCTTATTGGAGTAGGTGTGGCTTTGTTGGAGGAGGTATCTCACTAGCGGGTGGGGTTGGAAGTCTCAGAAGCTCGAGCCTGGCCAGTGTGTCATGGTCACTTCCTGCTGCCTGCAGATCTACATATAGAACTCTCAGCTACCTCTCCAGCACCATGTCTGCCTGCATGCCACCATGTTGTGGAGTGTTAGTTAAAGATGTGTTACAGTCTTTTATGTGAGGAAATATTTGTTTAATGATACACAGATGTGTTGCATTCTTTTATGTTACATTTGTTTAACTCTGTAAAGCTGTGTTACTGTGTCTGCCTAAAACCTCTGATTGGTCTAATAAAGAGCTGAATGGCCAATAGCTAGACAAGAGAAATAGGCGGGGCTGTCAGAGAGAATAAATAGAAGGAGAGAAGAAGGAAGAGCAAGAAAAGGAGGAGAGGAGGGTGCCAGGGGCCAGCCACCCAGTCACATAGCCAGACACTGAGTAAGAAGGAAAGAAAAGAGATACAGAAATAGGAAAAGGCAAAAGCCCAGAGGCAAAAGGTAGATGTGATAATTTAAGTTAAGAAAAGCTGGGCCTAGAGAGATGGCTCAGAGGTTAAGAGCACTGGCTACTCTTCTAGAGGTCCCGAGTTTAATTCCCAGCAACCACATGGTGGCTCACAACCATCTATAATGAGATCTGGTGCCCTCTTGTGGCATGCAGATAGAACACTATATGCATAACAAATAAATATTTTTAAAAAGAAAAGAAAAGCTGGCAAGAAATAAGCCAAGCTAAGGCTGGGCATGTATAAGTAAGAATAAGTCTCTGTGTACTTATTTGGGAGCTGGATGGTGGGTTCCCAAAGAGCAAAGAGCAAAAATTTAAAAACCAACTACACTGCCATGCTTCCTGTCATGACAATAATGCACTTCTGAAACTGTAAGCCAGCCCCAATTAAATGTTTTCCTTTATAAGAGCTGCCATGGAGATGGTGTCTCTTCACTGAAATAGAAACCCTAAGACAGATGTCAAGAAGACGAAAATACTAGGCCTGATTCTGACCACTAGTAACTCCCCTTATATTTATTATTATCAATTTTCTATTATGATGTAATTATAGATGTAAAAAGAAGTAGGCAAAGAAAAATTCTTTTTTTGGACAAGTTCTCACTATGTAGCCCTGGCCGGCCTGGCACTCAAAGAGATTTACCTACCTCTGCCTCTCAAGTGCTGGGATTAAAGGAGTGCCACCATGCCTGGCTATACACGCTTTTAAAATTATTTCTTTTTATGTCATATATATGCATGTTTCCTGTGTGCATATATTTGTACCATCTGTGTGCTTGGTGTCTGCAGAGCCAGAAGGGGGGCCCTCTGGAGCTGGAGTTACAAATGGTTGTCAGCTACCACATGGGTGATGAGAACTGAACTTGGGTCCTCTAGAAGAGCAGCAAGAGCTCTTAACCACTGGGCCATCTCTCCAGCACCTGCATACACTTCTTTTGATAACAATTTACCTGAGAGAGCTGTGGCCTTGCTGTGTCTTTTCTGGTAGGCTCCTTTATTGATGAGGAAGAAACTTGAGAAAAGAAGGACAAAATCCAATAGTAAGCCACCCACTGACTTCTTGGGTCTGACTTTCCTGGGGACAGAATGGTTACGTGCGCTTCTATGATCTTGTCCCCAGAAGAGCATATTTGGGAGGCAAAGAGCTGCCACTAAGAAGTCAAGCTCTTCCTCATGCTTTTGCGACTGCTGAGCCAATATGAACAGAATTTCATCCCCTCTTTTTATTATTTCACTTGTCTTATTTAACATTCGTCTCTTTTCAGCCTGGAAAAGTTGCCACTGTTTCTGCCAAACCTTAAATAAGAGCTTAGATTATTGTTATTTTCTTTCTCTCTCTCTCTCTCTCTCTCTCTCTCTCTCTCTCTCTCTCTTTCTCTCTTTTTGGTGCCTGTCTTGGATCTCGCTCTGTAGACCAGGCTGGCCTCAAACTCACAGAGATCTGCCTGGCTCTGCCTCCCTAGTGCTGGGATTAAAGGCGTGCGCCACCACTGCCCAGCTATTGTGACTTTCTACATAGAAATTCATTTTCATAAAGTCTCCCAAGGCTTCCCAAAGCTGACTGAGAAGGAGTATATCAAAAGCTCCTTCTTACAATATTTATTTTATTATTAAATTATCCTTTTTTTTAAACTTTTTTATGATTTATTTGTTTATTATGTATACAGTGTTCTGTCTGCACGTACCCCTGCAGACCAGAAGAGGGCACAAGATCTCATTACAGATGGTTGTCAGCCACCATATGGCTGCTGGGAATCGAACTCAAGACCTTTGGAAGGGCAACAAGAGTTCTTAACCTCTGAGCCATCTCTCCAGCCCTAAATTATTCTTATGTTTATGCATATGCAGATGTTTGTGAAGGTGTGTGCAAGCGTGCATGCATGTCATGACCCACTTGTGGAAGTCAGCTCTCTAACCACGTGGGTCCTATGGATCAAAGTTAGTAGCCGGCAGTGGTGGCGCACACCTTTAATCCCAGCACTCGGGAGGCAGAGGCAGGCGGATCTCTGAGTTCAAGGCCGGCCTGGTCTATAGAGAGAGTTCATAGGACAGCCAGGGCTATGCAGAGAAACCCTGTCTCGAAATACAAAAAAAAAAAAAGAAAAAAAAAAGAAAAGTTAGATTGTCAGGTCTGGTTATGCACCAAGACACCTCACTGGCTCTCGTCTTACAAGATTTGAAGAAGAATAACACAGCACTTGATTTAATTTACTAAGAACAACAAGAAAAGACTACACTCCGGCAAAGAATTAATTACTTAGATGAAAAAGATTCCAGGGTAATGTACTACAAAGTCTTCCAAATCTAGAGCGTTTCATGAATGTTTGACAATGTTGATTAAGTAAAGAACAAAAAGTCACATACCACTAAACTGGCATGTCCTGTGCAAGGCCAAGCAGTGACGTTTTGTTTCAGGATACAAAGATGGACCACCCACCTGCCTCTTGGTGAAGGAAAAGTGGTGTGGGCTACCTGGCCTGCAGACTTGTCCCTTCTCTGCCAGTGCTAGCCACTCGAGGGTCTGCCTGGCCACCCAAGTCTAAAGGCAAGAGCAGCAAATGGTGTGTGTGTGTGTGTGTGTGTGTGTGTGTGTGTGTGTGTGTGTGTGATGACTCCAGCATACCCTTGTGCTTGCCGAGGGCTAAGAGCATGGGTGGGAACCTTAGCATCACTCAGACTTCACTTTGAATGGATTTAGTTCAGCAAAAGAAAGTTGGATCAATGGGATTATTTGCCTCTCATATACATTCAGTGGATATGTCCCTGGTTATTATCGCTAAACCTAAAGGTGAAAACATCATATTAGTTAGCAGGAAATACTCCTGATATCTGCAGTAAGAGGAAACAATAGCCTTGCTTCTTGAGGCATGAACTTGGCCCCAGGAGCTCAGCATGTGGTGATGAGCCTATTTGCTGAGAATGTTGTCTGCTTCTGCTTCTTGATGTGTGTGAGCAGCTCCCAGGTACTCGGTGTGCACAGACATTGACGTGGGTTTGTGTGTTCATCGGGGTTCCTACCTCCCACGCTCACCCCACCCCCCCAGCCAAGGGAACACCACCGAGAGTTTACAGTCTTAAACTACCAGCCAGGGCCTGTGGAGACTGTCCCTGCAGAATCAGAGTCACTCGCAGATTGAATGAATTTCAGCGATGGCAGAGTTTCTGGAAGCCTCAGCATAGGTCCATGCTCCTCTGTCATTTTGTTTTGTTCTGAGACGGGCTCTCACTGGGTATCTCTTGCTGTCCTGGAACTCATTGTGCAGCCTGGCTGGCCTCAAACTCAGTAGATCCACCTATCTCTGCCTCCTGAACTCTGGGATAAAAGGCATGTACCACTGTGCCCAGCTTCCATGGTCTTCCTTAGGAGCCATCATTGGAGGCTGAGGAGTAGCCAGCGGAACTTACATTTGCCCTGGGTCCTTTCTTGTATTCTATCTTCTCTACTAAGAGAAAACTAAGAACATAGTGAAACCAAGAAAACCAAGCCGAACATAGTGGCTCATACCTGTAATGCTAGCCCCTGGGAGTTAGAAGCAAAAGGATTAGGAGTTCAAGGTCATCTTTGGCTATATTGTGAATTTCTAGGCTAGCCTGGAATATGGGAGAGACTGTTAAAAACAAACAAACAAACAAACAAAAACCCTTAACAATAGGAACCTGAAATTCCCTTAGTTTACAGAGATCATGCATTGATTATTCCCCATCTGATGTCCAAGGTAGCTGCAGTAAGAGCCTTTCCAGGACTTGCAGATGCGTAGGAAGACATAGGATTCCCTTTTTCCTGGGCAGTGGACACTAGGACCGAAATTCTAACACATGTGTTGAGCTTAACTGTGAATGACCTATGTGGCCCACTATTTAGGGACTTTCTGTAAGTCTGGCCAGGAGGGCTTAGAAATCAAGGAACTTGCAATGGGATGTTTAGATGAATTATCCAAAGCCAGACAAGGCTCCTGTTACCTGCCTCACACAGCATTACCAGGCTTATATTGGCACATGGAAAAGACCGGCTGAATGAGACTCCGGGTGCTCGGAGTCTCAGGAAATCACAAACCACTTGGATAGAAACTCTAGCGGGGCTTGCTCTTGCTGTCTGTGCCTCTCAGGCCCAAGGGGACCATCTCTGGGGAAGAGACCGCCTCTGAGGACATCAGCCTCTGGAGCTGAGCAGGCAAAGCCCCAGTGCTCTAGGGCTCCAGAGTCCTCCATGACTTTCTTTAATCCAGCCTCCCTCTCATGTGGCCCACTATTTCCTTCCTGCAGGGCTGTCCTAAGCTGTGGGAGCAACTGGCACATCTCTTTTACCCCCAGGGCTGGGAAAAGTCTTTTTTTTTTGTCTTTGATTATAGATCCTGGGCCTGGAAGGATGGGGAAAGCCTGGAGTCTGGCCCAAGCTGCAAGCTTTCAAGTCCTTAGTCATCAGTAAACAGCTATAATGCTTAGTGTCTGGATGCAGCTCTTTTCTGCTGGGTAGCCTGTGGTTGCCATGGATATGGCTTTGTCTTTGGAGGCCCACAAGCAAGCAGGATTTAAGTAAATCCTGATGGGTCAACATTTCCATAAAACTGGAAAGAAAAAAAAAAACAGAAAAAAAAAGAAAAGAAAAAGGGCACACTTTCTTAAATAACTCCCACAAAATCATTAAACACTTCCAAATTAATGACCAAAATACCAGCAAAATCCTCAAGCTTTCCTGGCCAGAACCTAAAGGGATGCATATTTTAAACAAGTGTGCAGAATTGGAAAGACAAGCTCTATTAACGGCTCTAACGGCAGAAGGGAAAAGGATGGCATCCTGCCCCCTTGAGTGTTTGGGACAATACAAAGTTACATTTTTTTTTCTTCTGGCCAGTGCTTCTTTTCCAGAATGCTTCTTAAGTTGCCATTGGTATGATGTGTCCTATGCCAGCCAAAACACGAACCTGTGTTCCAAGCGAACAATGGTGTTTCTGTCTTTGGGGGTTTGGTGACATTTGGTAATAGTGATGAAAGCAGGGCAGATTGAATTAAGAAGGCTTAAGAAAGGAAAGAAAGGGAAATTACTTGGTTCTGCATTGTAACCACACAGCTCCTGTGTATTCGGTGACATGTATACTCTTTGGGTGGCTCGTAAGTCACTATAGAGGAGGGGACTGTGGTTGGTAAAGCAGAGGTAACAGGCTGGGAACCTGAACACAGGCGTAACTCCTATATGCTTTGGGTCTTTGCTCAAGAAAAACAATGTTTAGTGGGCTGCTCTTTGGAATGTGTTTCTGAAGACCACCCTGCCTTGGCCAGGAGGAATGAGCTGGCTTCTGGGATGAAGACACCAGGCATGCTGGAGCCCTGACATCCCTCCTCATCTCGGAAGGAGCTGGCACAGTGTTCCATGGGTCAGCATCAGGAGGCTGCCCCTCCTTTCCCTCCAACACCTAGCCTCTGTCGTCCATCCCGCTGCCCCCCCCCCCAGTTCCCCATTGCTGGCAGGAATTGCAATCACCCCGGGACCTTTTTAACTGGAGTGGGAAAAGGTGATGCTGATTTCCTTTTGCATGCTTGAGTTTTCACACGTTTGTGTGGACACCAGATTAATTCTCAGCCTCTGTTGCTTGCCAACCTCAAGACTCCTCCCCAGTCTCCACTACCATGTCACCTGGCAATCATCCGAGTGTCCACATGGAGGGCTATGACACACTTTTCCTGACTCCACATGCTCCCATACAAAGTCACCCAGTCCTCGGTGCTGTTTGGAGCAGGGTCGGTGATGACAGTGCACCTCACTCCTCACCCCTTGCCACCAGAGTCAGCTGACAAAGAAGAGGCCTCCACCCACAGGTGGAGATCTACCAAGGTTGCCACATCCAGATGCAAATGCCTGGGGTGGGCTGTGGGCAAGCTCGTGCTCCCGGGTGGCTGCCAGGGAAGCCACACTGAAGGGGACCTCTTAGCTTGACCAGGCTTGTTTCAAGGTGGCTCTGAGAGCACCAAGGTGGCTTGGGAGGGAGAGGATGAGTAGACCCGTTGCTGAGGCGCTGACGTTCAGTACTTGACCTTCCAGGGAATTCTGACCTCCATAGCTTCCATATGGTCCTTCCAGGACCGCCAGCAGAGGAAATGGATTCCGTGGAAAAGCTGAGGGTTAGACCGGTCTTTCCTGGCCTCAGCCTCACAGAGACAACTTTCATCTGGATGAAAGGGACTTTATCTGTAAAACGGCCAAGGAAGGAGTCTGAGGTTTGGGGTTTAAGTTGACTTGTGCAGTGAAGCTTCAGACGGCACCCTCATCTGTACGTGAGCCAGGACCCCAACAAAGGAGCCGTGAGAGGAGGCAGCGTGGTGGCGAGGGATGGCCATCGACTCTGACTTTAAATGAACATAAACAAAAGAGGGAAGGAGGGGCGCAGTCGCGGAGGGTGTCAGAGAAGCGGGAATCCATACTAGTGTCAGGAACCGCTCCAGTCCAGAATGTGCTAAGCCTGCGAACAGCCGCTGACAGGAGAATAAAGCCGTAGAGTCTGGGAAGCATTTTCATGTAAATGATCTCATGCATCCTCATAATGACCCTGGGAGAGAGGATGGGAATCATTATCCTCAGAGCTTGTAGGGACTTCCCAGAGGCCAAGCTGGGATTGGAGCCCAGATCATCTCCCGCCAAACGATGGGCTCATCCTACCACCCTGCATTATACAGCTCAAAGGTTCTTTTTGACTCTGGATGAGGAGGATGAGAGGGAACACCCGCCTCGCGGGATAGTGGGATGCTCTTATCTTTCCCTTCAATGTAAAACTGTCTTCAAAGCATAGAACAAATTTCTCTGGGGTGAGTCTTTAAAAAATTTTTTTTTAATTTTATTTTTATTTTATGTGTATGAGTATTTGCCTGCACGTGTATCATGTGCATGCAGTCCCCACGGAGGCCCAAAGAGGGTGTCAGGTCTCCTGACAAGAGAGTTGCAGACTGTTGTGAGATGCCATGTGGGTGCTGGGAATCAAACCTAGGTCCTATGGAAGAGAAGCCAGTGCTCTTATCCACTGATTCATCTCTCGTCTCTCCAGCCTCAACAATGCTCCTACCCCCCTGCCCCACTCGGCAAGTCTTTGCGGGGAGTGTTGAGCTCTCTGAGGAATCCAAGGCGTGGCATCGATGGCTATTTCCACAGGACTTTCTTCCTCCAAGACTTCCACAGCTCTTATCAATCTAGAAACGACTTGCTGGTGTCTGTGTTACTCACTAGCCCTAAGTTTCTTGGATAGAGGAGCCATGGCCCATCCTTCACTGGACCTCCGCCCACAGCACAGACACTAAGTAACTGACCAGGGGTGTGCCAGCGGTCATCGCTGTGAAATGGTAGCCACGTCACAAGAGACAGTGAGGTTGTGATCGCTTAGCAAACCAAGGCAGAAGGTAAGAGTCTAGACTCCACACGGCATCCGGCTGAAATTCATCCCAGAGATGACTATAGTTACTTCAGAGGTTGCTCTGAAGTCTGGAGATGCAAAGTGAGTCCCACGGCTCAGCTCATCCACGGCACAAACCTGGCTGGAACTCAAAGCTGCAATGTCTCAAGCACAGAGAAAGGGGATTTGAGGCAATGTCCTTTTTCAGAGTCCCAGGCCTGCTTTATGGATGAGTTGTTCCATTAAACATTTGGGCCTGTAAAGAGAAATTTTACACTCTGGGAGCTCTGGAAAGAATGCGTTTTAGACAATGCAGGAGGCCATATTTAACTGAAATTCAGCATCGTGGCCACCGTCAGTACTTACAGCTATGATTACAGGAGTACTGTCGGCAGAGTACTCGCCGAAGGAGGGTGTGGACGTGAACCTGAATTTCCAGAAGGTCTTTAAGTTCCTCTCTTCTTGCTGGGAAGTTGAAGGCAGCCTTCTCATGTCTGTACATACTCTTGAGGGTCTGAAAAAAGCAGAGATGGAAACCGTCTCGTACTTTTTCCTTATAGTTTAAATCGATGTGGTCTTGTGTCTCCTATCGGCCCCTCAGTACACCCAGGACATTGGCATCTGCTCCCTGCCTCAGGTCGTCATCCCCAGGATTGGTCTGTGTCACTGGGGCCTTCATACAGAACAGTGAGTGTCTCTGGGGAGAGTACCCCGACTGTGGAGGACTATGTTTTTATTTGTGTATGTATGTGTACATCTTTGTGGTGAGTGCGTCTAAACACATATTCATGTGTGTGCATGTGGAGGGCAGAAGTTGAAATTGGTGTCTTCCTCAATTACTCTCCATTTATTTATTTATTGAGTGTGTATGTGTGTGTGTGTGTGTGTATGTACATGTATTTGCATGTGTGAGGGTGCATTTGTGTATACATGTATGTGCACACATATGGGGGCCAGGTGTTTTTCTGGATTGCTTTCCACCTTATATATTGAGGCAAGGCCTCTCACTTAAATCTAACAACTGCCTGTTCAGCAAGCCCAACTAGCCGTCCTTGCCTGGCAATCTTTGGCTCTGCTCTGGAGTGCTAGGATTCCAGAATGGTGGGCAGCCATGGGTGCCCAGAACTTACACAGGTTCTAGGAATCTGAGCCCTGGTCTTTACTATGGCACAGCAAGTGCTTTAACCAACTTATTTATGGAGCTCAAGTCTCTCACTAAACCCGGAACACACTGATCTGTCTAGACTTGCTAGGCAGCAAGCCCCAGGGACCATCCTATTCTGCCTCCCCAGTGCTGGGGACACAGATGTGCACCACTGCTTCAGGCTTTGATATGGGTCCTGGGAATCAAACTCAGGCCCAGAGGCTTGTGTGGCAACATTTTTACCAATGCAGCCATCTCCCCAGCCCCCAAGGACTGTGTTGTCTTCATCCCCTGCTCATAAGAGTCTGAGATGGCTATTTTTCATCCATGCTCCCATCCCCTCTTCATCTATTCTTCCTTGTATGTGTCCCTCCAGCTAAAGTAGGATCTCCGTGTCCTTCTCTACCAGTCTCCTGTGCAATCCCCCGTGCCTTGGAGAGTCTGAGCAGGCTCTGGGCATCTGTTGCATGAGTCCCTTGTCTGCCTGCTTACTTTCTTGGCTGCTTTGGCTGAGGCTACTCAGGGACACGAAAATCATCTATTTTCAACAAATGGGGACTAGTCAAGGGCAAGCTGAGATCACTTCAAAGCGCTCTGATATCAGCGAAGAGTATTAATGTTTCAGGAGGACTCTCATGACCTGAAAACAAGTCAGTGAGCAGCCCAGATCACATGTTCTGGAGACGTCTCTAAAGCCGGGCTTCCATCTTGTTTAAATGAAACCTCAGGGAAGGCTGAGAAAAAGAAATGGGATAAGTTCCCTCTGGGAATGTGGCAAGGTGCTGCTGGGGCTAGATAAGCTTGCTCAGGGCCTCTGATATCGCTGTTACTACAAAATAGCTATTATCCAAGTGATGCTGCTACCTGATTGGTGTCCACGACAGGGTCAAGGTTGAACTGGAGAAAAGGCAAAGGGCAGGTCAGTAGAGACAAGCTTGTCTGGCAGAAGAGGTAGAGGGAAAAGTCCCAGGAGGTGCTGGCTTAACCTCCAGATTCCTGGGGGTTTTACAGAGTACTGTGGGCATACTCCTTCTTTCAAAACCTCAGTTTGGCAGCATGGAGATGGGGCTTTCTCGGTGGGAAAGGCAAGAAGCGGTGTAGCCTTCTCATGCCCTCCTCAGAGTGCGTGGCAGCTTATGATAGTGTTGACCCAGACGCCTTCTATTCCTGCCGTCTTTGGACAGTGCCCTCCCTCATCTGCATGGAGGGCACTACAGCTTGTATGTGCATTTAATTCTGCAGAGTTAAAAAGGAACTTTTCAAGCTTACCTTTGGGAAATGAAAAATATACCTTTTGTTCACTTCCTGTTGTCCAGAACTTTGATGCCCACACCTAAGCTGCAGAGGAGTCTGTGAGATGTGGTCTTTGATTGGCTCAAATTCTACAACTATAGAATTAAGGAGGGGTTAGGACATGTCAGGAGATAGCCCCTGTCATAGTTAGCTTCAGTCATCAACTTGTCACAAACCTAGAGTCACCTGGAAAGAGGAAACCTCAACTGAAAAATTTCCCAGATCAGATTGGCCTGTGCCACAATCCATGAGACATTTTCTTAATTATTTTTATTATTGTGGTTTTTTGAGACAGGGTTTCTCTCTGTAGCCCTGGCTGTCCTAGAACTTACTCTGTAAACCAGGTTGGCCTTGCACTCAGAGATCTACCTGCTTCTGCCTCCTGAATCCTGGGATTAAAGGCATGTACAACCACCACCCTGCTGTGGGATGTCTTTCTGTATGCTGTGAATATGCGTTGCTCTGATTGGTTGATAAATAAAGCTGTTTTGGCCCATGGCAAGGCAGCTGATAGGCAGGCAGGAAAACCAAGACAGAGACAGGAAAAGGAGAGAAGAGGGAGAGAGATGCCAGCTGCTTCCAGAAGAAGCAGAATGTGAAAGAACCGGTAAAGCCACGGAACACATGGCAAAACATAGATTAATGGAAATGGGCTAAGTTATAAGAGCTAGCTAGCAAGAAGCCTGAGCCATTGGGCCAGACAGTTTGCAAGTAATATAAGCCTCTGTGTGTTTACTTGGGTCTGAGCAGCTGAGGGACAATGGAGCCTGGCATGACTGGGGGAATGCAGACTGTGGAGCCAGGCAGGACCTGAGAAAACTTCTGAGTACAGCACCCTGCCATTTCCTTAATTATTAATTGATGCAGGAGTGCCTTGCCCACTGTTGGTGGTGCCATTCTTAGGCAGGTAGACTTGGGCTGTATAAGAAAGGTAGTTGAGTAAGCCAGAGAGAGCAAGCCTGTAAGCAGCATCCAGAGAGAGCAAGCCTGTAAGCAGCATCCTTATGGCTCTGCCTCAGTTCCTTCCTCCAGGTTCTGCCTTGGGTGCCTGCCTTGGCTTCCCTTGGTGATGGACTGTAACCTGTAAGCCAAATAAACCCTTCCCTCCCCCAGGTTGGTTTTGGTCCTGGTGTTTATCACAGCAGCAGAAAGCCAAGCAGAAGAGCATCTCTTCCTCAGACTGGAGGAAATCAGGGCAAAGGCTATACAAGACTAGGGGCAGCTCTTCTTTGCACCTTCAGGAGTAGAAGGTGGTATCCCATGACAGAGAAAAGGCTGACTGGCAGGCCTCTGCAGAGGAACTAATTGGATGAAGTTATATTAAAAAGTAAAAAAAAGACCCATGGAAACTTTCCTAGAAAACGTATCAAGGTTCAGCAATAATAAATTACACGCATACATTTAATATGTGTATATTTTGTTTGCTTAATTTGTGACAAGGTCTCTCACTATTGTCCAGGCTGGCCTCAAGCTTATTATGTAGCTAAAGCTAGCCTTGAACTTGTGGCAATGTTTCCCGCTCAATCTCTTGAGTGCTGGGATTACAAACGGAGAAAGAAGGGGAGGGAGGAAGGGGAGAGAGAAGCTGGACAGCTGAGTCCTTCACATACAAATAAACCAATGTTTTAAAATAAAAGCAGTGATAAACTTACAGTTTGTATTCACCTCTTAAGATGCCTACAGATAGCTACAAATACCACAACTCAGGTGACTTAAAATAACAGAAGTTTATGGAAGCCAAAGATTCATAAGATGTAGAAGTGACCGTAACTTGCCACAGGTAAAGCCAGGAGAATAAGCTTCCACAACATTTTTAGTGACAGTGTTACTATCACCCCAATGATAATAATGTCTATCATGCAAGTGTGGTGGCAGTCAGTTCTGCTAGGCATGTCTTCTCCAGGGATGAACAAGGGAGCTGGGAGGTCTGGAAATTCTCATTTATGAGTCTCCAAATCCTCTGCTCCTTACAAAATGAGCTCCTCAGATTGGCTGGATAAGGTACACATTTTCTCCATCCTTAAGCCTGTCTTTCCTCCTTCCTGTGTTTATTTTTCTGCCGCCGGAGGGGGCTGGACATTTGCCTGGCTTGATCTTTGGCCAAAACAAAGGATGGTTTGGGAAAAAAAAACCCCATGGTTTGGGAAGGGAAAGAAGAAAATGTATTGCTTGTCAAGAGAACAACTGAGAAATTCATCTAGATTTCAGTCGAGGACTGGGAGGTGGGAACGGGTGTGGGGCAGGAGCAAATGATCCCTGGTGCAGCCTGAGAGCAAACACAGCCTGCTGCTTCTGGGATGTGTTTGCTCTACTCCACAAGCCTTTATTCAGTACCTACGATGTGGCAGGCAGGGAGATGGAAAGAATTTCTTTTTAAGAGTAGGTAAGTGGCTAGCTGCAGTTAGGGCAACCCACCTCTTAATTTCATTTATTTGTCTGTCTATCTATCTATCTATCTATCTATCTATCTATCTATCTATCTATCTATCTATCTATCATCTATCTGTCTGTCTGCTGTTTATCTATCTATTTTTGTGGGTGTGTACTTGCACCCACCACGGTACACATGTGGAAGTTAGACGACAACTTTGCAGGAGTCAGCTCTCTCTTTCTACCCTGTGGACCCTGGGATCAAACTCAGGTCATCAGGTTTAGCAGCAAGCGTGTTTACCTGCTGAGCCATTTCACCTGCTGCAGAAATATTTTTTAGAAGGGCTCTACTGTTCACTAGGAAGACTGATGATTCATTTATTCCTTCACTCTTTCATTCATCAAATTCATTCATCAAATAGTCATTGAGTCTTTTTCCTGCACCACAGACAGTGGTGACGGCTCGGTCAGTTAAGCGCTTGCCACACAAGGATAGGGACCTAAGTGTGATCCCCAGAGCCGTGTCAAACAGCGGGGCGAGGCGGTTGCACACTTGTAACCTCAGCACTGAGGAAGTGGAGACAGTTGGATCCCTGGAACTCAATGGGCAGACAGCCTAGCCTGCTTGGTGAGCTCCAGACCAATGAGAGAGGCAGTTTCAGAACACACAGTGGATGGCTTCTGAGGAATGGCACTCATGTTTACCTCTGACCTCCACATACATCCCCCACCGGAAACAGCACACGTGTGAACACGCATATACATGTGCACACAGGCAAAAGAAAAGCCGTGTGCATGAAGAGCCCACGCTCCATGGATGTAACAGAGGAGGAATGGGTAGATTGGGTGGAACATGCTTTGTCCTACCTGGATTTGAAGCTTTCTTAGCACTTAAAAGCTTGGAAGATGCTGATGCCCCGGTGACTGCCGGGTCTTCTTTTAACTATGATCTTTAAGTTTTGGGGGACTTTGTATGTGACAGCCATTGTTGCTGTGTTCTGGAAGTGAGATGGCCTGGCAAAGCTAGACATTGTAAAATATGACGGGTGTTGTTGGTCATCTCAGTCGTAGGCCCTCAAAGTTTCTAGTTCTTTCGGCAATGTCCGTGTTCTTAGTTAGCTTTCTGGTGCTGTGGGAAACACCATGACCAAAAAGCAGCTTGGAGAAAGAAGTTTATTTTTTGTCTTATAGCTCCCAGGTTATAACCTATCACAGAGCAGGAGGTCAGGGCAGGAACCTGAAGGCAGAGGCTGACACAGAGACCATGGAGGAGTGCTGCTTAATGGCTCCTTTCTCATGGCTGGCTCAGCTTGCTTTCTTACAGAACCCAGAGCCACTGCCTAGGGCTGGCATTGCCTTTAGTGGGCTGGGACCTCCCACATCACTCACTAATTTAAAAAAATTTTATTTGCCTGCAGGTAAATCTGATGGAGGCAATTCTTCAGTTGATCTCTTCCAAGGTGACTCTAGTTTATGTCACCTGGAAAAACTGGCACCAGCCTGAGGGAGACCAGCTCCCTCTGATTCCCCCAGGGTACTCTTGAGCAGGGAGAAATGAGAAATATGTAGATAGAGGTATAGAGGAGAGAGACAGTTAGAAAACATGGGATAGCCTTGGGAGGGCCTGGGCCAAAACTGTCCCCTTCTGTCTCCACTAAAGGGCTTTTTGAAGGAATGCCAAGGGGTGGAGCAAAAGACCTCCCCCCTAGGCACAGCCAAGTGCAGACCATCCCAACCACCTGGTGACCATGCATGTGGTCCAGGCATCCCCTAATGCAGCCCTGCTGTGTAAAGCAAGCTCAGATCTCACTAGAAAACCTTTGTGGGTTCCTACACCAGCTCCATAACCATAAGCTGCGATCTTCTCTCCACCTTGCCCATCTTGGAGCCCTCTGACATGCCTCCTCAAGCCAAATAATCTCAGTCTCTCCACAGCTCGGGGCTGCGCCTCCATCGATATGACAAGGGCCCAAGCCTGTCTGTACCCAGCTGAGCCTTAGCATTTGCTTAGGACTCTGAGGAGCAGAACAGGAACCTGCCACATCCTCACATGGAGTCTGTAGGCGAGGGGCAGGAAGGGAAGTGATATAGCAAAGAGCAGGGGCAGGAAGCTGCTTCTTCCTGTGGGTTTTCTTCAGTCACGGTCACCATCAAGCTGAGGTATCTCCTATTAGGTTAGACTTCTGGTTAACCAATCATGGGGACCCATCAGAGACAACAGAACCACTTGAGTATTGTAAATGGATGTTCCTAATCTGACTACCTGCTCCTAAATAACCAACTCAGGCTGAATATACCTGCTCCTCATTCTGGCAGCTGTTTCCAAATTACTACACTGAGACTTAGTATTATTTATAAAATGCTTGGCTGATAGCTCAGGCTTGTTACTAGCTAACTCTAGCATTTAAATTAACTCATTTCTATTAATCTATGTGTTGCCACATGGCTCATGGCTTTACCTATTCTCTAGCATGTCTTGCTTCCTGGGTGGCTCACTGGTGGCTCCCCTGTCTCCGCCTTCCTTCTTCCCATCATTCTGTTTGGCTTTCCTGCCTAACTTTCCACCCAGCTACTGGCCTGTCAGCTTTTTATTAACCAATGAGGGTAATACATATTCATAGTGTAGAAAAGGATTGCTGCACTATACCTATAGTGGTGGGTGGGGAGAGGTGGATGGAGGAATGGAGGGAGAGTGGGCATTGAGAATCCCTCTGTGTTCCTTTCTGCTTGGAGAGGTTCCTGGTTGTTGTCCTCGAAGGATGCCCGCTCCTGAGTTGGGTCTGCCCTTCCTGGTCACTGAACCTCTGTTTTCTGTGAGATCTGGCAGGCTCTGAGTCAGAGGCCCAGGGCTCGGCTTCCATGTGCCCTGGTGGTACGAGAGCCACAGCATCTGTGTCCACTTCTGCTAAACGAAACATGCTCACCTAACAATCAGTGGCAGGCCGCTGTGCCATGGTGACGCCCATAGCCGGGTGTGTGTGGACTTCTAACAGGGTTCTGGTTACACTGTTTCTCACCAGGGCCTCACTATATGCCCCCTCCCCGTATCCAGATCCATGCCCACCCTGCAAGGAAGACATCGAAGGCCATCACTAATTCACCAGGTGTCCTCCTTCAGCCTGGCATGCATTTTTAATTTACATGTCTATCAAGAGTCAGGTGACATAGCCCTGCCCCCTGCTCTGTCCTCTTGGAACACGTCCAAACTCAGCTGTGAGCTGTTATTCCAGCCACCTCCCTGCAAAGCGGCAATGGCCACTTATTTGAAACCAACTCTAAATATTTCAAAGTGGTTTACAACAGTCTGTAGTTAATTCTAGGCTGAGCGCCTTCATTGCGTGGTTAAGAGTCCTTGTATGTTAATAAGTCCAGACCCCAATTTTGTAGTTGAAAACTAAGACTTGGAGAAATTAAATTGTTTCCTCAAGGTCATACAGCCAGTGTGTAGCAGAGCTAAATGAAAATGAGGCTCTTCTCAGTCTCAGGTATATGCTCCTGCATTATAGTTAGATGCCTCTAAAATGCTACATCTAAATCTCATAATTCAGGGCTGGAGAGACGGCTTAGTGGTTAAGAGCACTTTGGGAGGACCCAGGCAGGTTCAACTTCCAGCATCTACATGGCAGCTCACAACAGCCTGTAAATACACTTCCAGGGGATCCAGTTCCCTCTTGTGTCCTCCCTGGGTACCAGGCACACATGTGTGCACAGACGTGAAGGTGAAACATCCATACACATAAATAAAAATAAATCTTAAAAACACCTTCCTAATTCTAGGACTGGGGAGATGGCTGAGTCCTTGCTACACAAGTGTGAGGACTTGAGTTTGAATCCTCAGCACCTATGTCAACACAAGGTGTGTGGTGCACATAAGGGTCTGTGACTCCCGCTCTGGCAAAGTGGAGGCAGGAGGATCACTGGAGCTCATTGGCCAACTAGCCTGGCCAGTCAGTGAGCTCCAGGCTTGGCGAGAGACCCCAGCTCATAAACCAAAGCGGACAGTGATCGGGGAGGACACTCAGGGTTGACTTCTGGTTTCCACAACTGTGCATATTACATACACATATGCACACACATGGACACATGCATGTGCCACACATATACACACATAATAATACTAAACCTCATCATTCTAAAGCAATATAGGAAATAAGTCTCTGACCTGTCCAGTGCTCCAAGAGAAGTAGAAATACTGAGATAGGCTATTCAGTTGGTGATGCATAATAATGACAATTATTCTTATTAGAGTCCTTTCTCATTTTGGGCCTGTAGAGATAAAGGGATTAAACCAGACTGTATAGAGTACAGGGGAAGAATGAGAGAAAACATAAAAAGACTTCATTTCTGAGCGCGTCAGTTTTCAGATCCATAAAATTAAACTGGCACCTAGGCTGCAGAGTTGGTGTAAAAGAGGAAGCGTGCGTTAAGTGTGGGCTGTGGGCCTTGAATGCATGACGCCTGCACACAGTAACAGGGAGGGTTTGTATGATCTTCTCCTTGAGTTATGGGAGAGCTCAGGTGCCCAAGGCCAGGGCCTAGGGATGTTTACAGCATGATCAGGGGACCCACGGCTCTGCCAGAAACCCAGTCCCCCTCTTTCTCCCTCTCACTCCTCTCTCCTTTCTTCATATATTTCTTTTTGTAGCACTAGGCTTGAACCTAGCTTCTCTGCTTGCTGGGCAGGCACCCTACCACTGAGCTACATCCCAGGCCTTACTTTCACTTTTTATATCAAGTAGGCATCTCACTAAGTTGTTCAGGCTGGCCTTGTGCTCACCCCATAGTCCTGGCAGGTTCTAAGTTTCTGATCCTCTTTCCTCAGGATCCATGGTAGCTGCAATGCAGCTGTGCCCCAGACCCCGCTGACAGCGATGCAGCTGTGACCCCTGACCCCGCTGACAGGGATGCAGCTGTGACCCCTGACCCCGCTGACAGGGATGCAGCTGTGACCCCTGACCCCGCTGACAGGGATGCAGCTGTG
>CABHPH010157847.1:6066-16342 GCA_902168325.1 Peromyscus nudipes
CCTTCTGGGTTTTTTTTTTGTTTTGTTTTTTTGTTTTTTTCCCCAGAGCTGAGGACCGAACCCAGGGCCTTGCGCTTGCTAGGCAAGCGCTCTACCACTGAACTAAATCCCCAACCCTGAGTCCTTCTGTTCTTTACTGCAGTTATGGGCCTTGAGGAAATGGGCACTGGCCCGGATTGTGTCACCTTATTGTCACAGTATCAGATGACTGATAAGTCTTCCTTGGTAACTAAATGACATTTTTACCCTTATTTTGCCTACAGGTCCCACGACGACATGTACCAGCCGTCCAGTCTTGACACTGGCAGGAAGTAGAAGGCGGCAGCGTCTCCTGCGGCCACACCCTCATCATGTCTTCCACTCAGGGCAATGGGGAGCACTGGAAGTCCCTGGAGTCGGTGGGCATCAGCCGCAAAGAACTGGCCATGGCTGAAGCCCTGCAGATGGAGTACGACGCTCTTTCCCGGCTCCGGCATCACAGGGAGGAGAACAGGGCCAAGCAGAACACGGAGCCCTCTCTCATCAGCTGGGACGAGCCAGCCTTGGACTTCTATGGCAAGCCAGCCGGCCGGAGGGCAGACCTCAAACTCCTGCGTGGTCTTTCTGGCTCTGATCCTACCCTGAATTACAACTCCATCTCCCCACCAGGAGAGCTCCCCAACTCTACCTCCCAAGATTCCCAGTCTGGCCCAGATCCCTTGCCCAAGGGCTCCCTGCCTGGAGACTATCTCTATATTTTTGATGGCTCAGATGGGAGGCTCTCTTTGTCTCCAGGATCAGGTGACCCAGATGGTTCTAGCAAGAAACTATCCCCACCTCCTCTGCCTCCTCGGGTCTCTATCTGGGATGCCCCTCCCTTGCCTCCCAGAAAGGGGTCCCCCTCACCCTCCAAGATCTCTCAGCCTAATGACATCAACAGTTTTTCCTTGGTGGAACAGCCACCTGACAAACTGTTAGGGCCCCAGGACCCAGAAGAGGAAGAGCTGCCTGATGGTGGGGGACAGCGACACATGCTGGGATCTGTGGACTATGACGGCATTAATGATGCAATTACAAGGCTCAACTTGAAGTCAACTTATGATTCGGAGATCTTGTCTGATGCTACCCGGGGCTGGAAGGAGGGCCGAGGGCCCCTGGACTTCAACAAGGACACCTCTGGAAAACCTGTGGCCCGGAGCAAGACGATGCCCCCTCAGGTTCCCCCCCGGACCTATACTTCCCGATATGCCAACCGAAAAAATGCGGCACCTGGCAAGAACCGCCGGATTTCTGCTGCTCCGGTGAGGACCTTCTTCCTGTGTGTTCGTTCAGAACGTGGACTACGTTCTCTTTACCCTTCCAAATTCAGGTCTACCAAGCACTCACGGGCCCCTTTAGTTCTCTTCTGCTTCTGCCTTGGGGACCCTTGGGCAATTGTGGTGGGGGTTGGGAGGGATCCAGTCTCGGCGTTATTATGGGAGGCTGGGCCAGGAACATCAGGAAGGGTCTGGCTTCTTTCCTAGACTAAGTTTCACGGTCTTGACCAAAACAGTCCTTCTGGGGGCACATGTTTGGGAATCATGGCTGCTAATAGGTACTTCCTTCATGACGCAAGGACTGAGTTAGGAGTCATCAGACTTACATTGACTCTGTGGTTGAGTGGTGGGGGTGGGACTTTGAGCTGCTTCTTACTCCTGAGGCTCTGTCTTGCCAACTGCTGCATGGCTACTCATGGCCCTGGTGATCGTCCATAGTGTTAGCTGCTTGTTCAGTGCCTGCAGAATACCAGACCCCTAACCAGATCTCCACAACAACCCTGTCTGATGCTCCAAGGCCACCGAGCAGGAAATGGCAGAGCTGGTAGTAGACCCTGGTCTTGTTCCCAAGTCTTTCTCCCTCTTCCTCTCACCTTCCCGTCCTCACTGCTTTTTATTGTGATAAAATATATGTGACGTAACATTTACCGTCAGTCACTTAAAGGTATGTAGTTCAGTGGCATTAAGTACAGTCATACAGTAGGGGTGTTTACTTTTAGCCATCTTTCCCCACTGAAGATATTTAGAAAAAGGCCTGGCAGTGTGATAGTAATGCTTTGGCTTATATGAGTATACATTATAATGCTTTGGCTTATATTAGTATACATTAAAAAGTATAAAGTCGCCGGGCGGTGGTGGCGCACGCCTTTAATTCCAGCACTCGGGAGGCAGAGCCAGGCGGATCTTTGTGAGTTCGAGGCCAGCCTGGGCTACCAAGTGAGTTCCAGGAAAGGCGCAAAGCTACACAGAGAAACCCTGTCTCGAAAAACCAAAAAAAAAAAGAAAAAAAAAAAAGTACAAAGTCCACATTTCATCCCAGGTGGCTTCCACAGCAGCCTTGATATGTTTTTGGTCCGTGGAGTATCTCCAAAGGTGGGACCTGAAGGCCACCTTGCTTATATCCCTGACTTCTGGACACCCTGCTCCCCGTGAGTCTGGAGGCTGCTTCCTAGCTGCGGACTACTGTAGCTGCTTATGCCCCTCATCCGTCCTCTTTCCTCCTTACCCATTGTCTTTGTGCACTGGGGCTTTCCCACCTCATGTCCAGCCTTAGGGATCACTCCCAAGACGGCATAGCTGCACAGTCCGTCCTTCCTCTGCTTTTTCAGAGCGAGCCCCTCAAAGCCTACTCAGGGTGAGCTGCAGCCCCAGAGCTCAGGCTTTTTAAAGGCTCAACTCAGAGGTGGGGCTGCTCCTGCTATTTATAGGGATGGGGAGAGTCATGTCCTTAGCTGAGTTCCTCACACAGAGCCGGGCCTGCTCACAGAGTCAGGCAGCCTGGGGTAGGTGGTCACCTCTGTCTTCCCTCCCCCACCTCATGCATCATCAGAGTACCGAAACGGAGCCTGATCTGGTTCGGAGTCTCCTTGAAGAAGCAAGGGCAAAGCAAAAAGCTCTTGCCAGTTCTGGGGTCGGGGAAGCAATGCGGCAGTGGCCCTCCCCACCTCAGGTTGGGGCAGGGGCTCAGCCTGCTGGCCGGGGAAACCCTTTGAGCTCTGTGCCTATACCCCCACCCCGCTTTCACCGTACTTCCAGCCGGAAGGATCCTTCTTATCCCAGGCCCACTGAGCCATCTCTGCAAATGGCTGGCTCCAAATGCCAGCCTGGTACCCCCGCTGCCAGCCTCTGCCTGGCAGACTCCCCCGGCCAGCATCGGACGATGCCACCAGGGCCTGCCAGCCGGGCAAACGTAAGTGGCTTTTGTTTTCTTACAGTGCCAGGGAATGGTACAGAAAGGGCATGAAATGGCCTTCAGTGGCCATTCTGTTTTCTCCCTCTCCCTCTCCGCCTCTCTTGCCTCTTCTCTCTCTCTCTCTGACTCCCTCTCATAGGTTAATTGCTGACAGTGGTACTATTGTTTGGACTGGGACACAGGCATACGCTTGGCAAAGCCAGGGCCTCACATGCCAACCGCCCCCACTGCTGCCTTCCCCTTCATGGGCTGGCACCCCCACTCTACACACACCCAGGGGAGCAAGGCTGACCAGAGGGAGGGACACTTGAGGAAGCAGTCAGAATATTCAGTGAGGAGCTTGGTCGCTACCTTCTGCCCTGAGGGACAGGGAGGGCATGAGAGCAGCTATGGGGGTGAGGCGAGGTGAGGGGGGCACACACAAACTGCAGTCTCAGACACCCCCTTTCCTCCCCAATGCAGCTGTTAGAACCTGCTGCCTTTACCAGATGCAGCCTGGGACTCCATGGAGCCAAAGCCTCATTCCTGGGTGACTGCCTTGGGCAGGCCTATGAGGCCTGTCTGTAACAGCTGCTTCCTTGTCCGTTCCTCCCTGGGGCTCATTTGAGGGTTTCCTGGGTGTTTGAGAGCAGCCCAGGATGGAAGACGGCTTGGGGCCTTATCTAAGGATCCCAGAACCACATGTATGTTCTGGGAGAGGAAATGTGGCCAGTCTGGGCAGGCTGCCTGTGGCCCTAGCTGCTTAGAACCAGCAAAGCCTCTCAGGAGCCTGCAGGAGCCCAGCCAGGTCGTCTCCAGCACAAATCCTGCTTTGACACATGGGTCTTCTTACTGAGAAGGCACATGTGTCTGAATCATACCCACTACTGAAGAGCTCAGCCTCTGAGTCTGGTTTCTGGGGCCTTGGATGTTGAGGCTTTTGTCCAAGGCCAGGCCTCCCTGGGAACCGTTGGGACTGACCACCTGCCTGGCCTGGCTCAGCTCACCTGTATGTCTCTGGGAGCCTTCCCCAGAATACTTTGCCCACCAGTGGCCATCAGCACTGTGTTACATACTGTTTGACTGGCCACACTGGACTGGTCAGACATGTCCCATTCACAAAGCAGGTATGGCCACTCTTGTCCACTGCCCCAGTCAGTGTCCACGCTCAGTGTAGGCTTCAACGCCCTTTTCCGTTTGGTCTTTGGAGTCCTAGGTTGGCTGACAATGTATTTCTAGATTCCTTTTTTGAAATTGTTTATGTTCTTTTTAATGTTAAGTCGAAAGTCCTTATACACAGACTGTGTCTTTCCATCCGGGATGCCGTGAGGCAAAAAGTACTGAGTCAGCTGCTCTTCCCTTAAAGGTGGGCTCCCGGCCCCACACCATCGCCAGTGGCCACGAATTGTTTGAGGTCTCAGAGGAGAGAGATGAGGAAGTTGCTGCGTTTTGCCACATGCTGGATATGTAAGAACTGAAGGATGGGATGGGGGTGAGGGGGAAGTGGGTGTGTATGCACACGCGTGTGTGTGGTTGGGAGGATTCTGAGTCTCTGGAGGAGGCTAACTGTTCCTTTAGGAAGGAGGAAGAGCTATAATAAATAAATGCCCACAGAGTGGGACCCTTCCTCCAGCAGGTGCCTGCAGGTTTTAATGAAATCTTAGAAGTTTGCCAGGTGTAGTGGTGCACGCCTTTAGTCCTGGCACTTGGGAAGCAGAGGCAGGTGGATCTCTATGAGTTTCAGGCCAGCCTGGTCTACATAGCGAGTTCCAGGCCAGCCAAGGCTACAGAGTGAAACTCCTTCTCAAAAGAAAAAAAGAAGCCTGGTGGTGGTGGTGGTGGTGGTGGTGGTGGTGGTGGTGGTGGTGGTCGTGGTCGTGGTGGTGGTGGTGGTGGTGGTGATGCACACCTTTAATCCCAGCACTCGGGAGGCAGAGCCAGGTGGATCTCTGTGAGTTCAAGGCCAGCTTGGACTACAGAGCGAGATCCAGGACAGGCACCAAAACTACACAGAAACCCTGTCTCGAAAAACCAAACAAAAAGAAAAAAAATTTAGGTTTGCACATATTTAGTAAAATTCACAAACCTTGATCAGCCTAATTATCCCCTCACTTCAGGCTCTGACCCTCAGGTGCACTTAGGAGTACACACACCTCTCAGGGAAGAAAAAACCTCTTGTACTGAAGAGAAAGGAAATGGATTTCTAACTACTTACTGGTTAAATTCTGTTAAACTTAGTATGGAGAACTGCTTTCAGAGTTCTTGCTACCATCCCACGGTGGGGATTGTTTTGCTACCGTAGCAGAGACAGCAGGAATACAGATTCCCAGGGCTGCCTCCCCACCGCCCCAGCCTGGCCCGCAGACCAGGGGGCTGAGCTGAGTAGGGATAGGAAAGCCTGAGGGAGGGGCCCTCGTCAGGATTTTTTGAAGACACAGGAGAGTCCTTCTCCTTTTCCTCCTGTACAGCCTCCGGACAGGCTCTGACATCCAGGACTATTCCCTCACTGGATACGTCTGGAGCACTGTCACCCCGAGCCCAGAGCATCTTGGGGATGAGGTCAACCTGAAGGTGACTGTGTTGTGTGACAGTCTTCGGGAACCACTCACTTTTACCTGCAACTGTAAGTTAGTTGGGGTTGTGTGAGTGTCCCTGGAGGTGAGGCGGGGAGGGAGGACTGTGGTTTGGACTGTGAAGTCTTTTAGCTTTGATTCTCTCCTCCTCTGTAGCCGGAATGAGGGGGCGGATGGGACGCTTCTTCTGGGGGGCTAGCTTTCTAGGTACACAGTAACTCTCCCCACCCCCAAGCTGTGTGTTCACCTGCTTTATCTAGCTGTTGGTGGTACCAGAGACTGCTTAGCTGGTGATAAAGGATCAAAGTTGGAGGTCCTGTTCCACCTGCCCAGTGTCACTGTCCTCGTCTCTTCTGCCTCCCTGCTTACAGGTTCCTCCACTGTGGACTTGCTCATCTATCAGACCCTCTGCTACACCCATGATGAGCTGAGGGAGGTGGACGTGGGTGACTTTGTGCTCAAGCCCTGCGGACTGGAGGAATTCCTCCAAAAGTGAGTGAGTGGAGTAAGGGACATGTGGGACGGAGGTGGCACCTGCCTTCTGGCTGGGAGAATGAGGGAGGCTCTTAGAGACCTGCACTGGGCTCAGCATTCCCTGCTCTTCCCTAACCCTGCCGTCAGGACTCCTGCTTTCTGGGCACATTCCCGGCCACGTCGAATTTTCCCTAGGAGCTCCATCTTCCAGCTGGGTTGGCTGGATCCTGAGCCAAATCTGCTGTGGAAAAGCTTGGAACTGGGATTAGGCAAAGATGAGGTCGTATCTGTGTGCAGGCTTCTGGTTGCTGAGAGATGTGCACTGTTTGTGGAGGCAGCTGAGGGGCAGTGGCAGTGGCAGGTTGCTTTTCCTGGTCTAGAGCACATGCAACCAACCGCTGGGCAGAAATACCCTCATAGAACCAACGGGGGAAATTACAGCGGCCTTGGCTGGCTTTCCCTTGCCAACATGCCTTTGTTTCCACTGGCCTGTGCGACTGGTTAACCTCCTCCCAGGCTGGCTTCCAGCTCCCTCCAGCCAATGCCCTCTACAGAAGGCAGCTTCCCTGGAAAGTGTGATGTGGGTCCAGCTAAGGGAAGCCCTCTGCACTACTCTGGACTGTGGAAAACTGGGGTGGGGAAGGCAGGACTCCCACCCCCAGGGGTAGCATGTGGCAGCAAACCTCAGGATCCATCCAAGCTTCTGTGTGGCTGTTGCACCATCTGTGGCCTCCTTAGAGGAATCAGACCTTGCGACTAGAGAAAGACAAGGCCTGTATCTCCCTCGTTAGCAGTTTCCGTGAACTGTGGCACTTCTGTGGAGCTGTGCATCTTCCCTCCAGCAGATCTACATGGAAGAATAGTTTTCTATGGCTAGAGCACACGTCTCTGAACTAGAGATTCATTGCTTGACTGATTTCTTCAGCATTAGGGATAGTAGGTACTCTCTGGCCTCTGCATCCTTACCTAGAAACTGAGGGAAAAGAAGCAGGCCCATCATGATATAATTCCAGGGTGCCCTCAACTGTGTTCCATGTTGTGTTCACTGTATCCCTGCCTCCCCTACAGGGGTAGGGAGGGATCTAGGATACAGGGTCTCCTGGAAGCACTAGCCCTGAGCAGCTTGCCATTGTTAGGAGGGAACAAGGCTATGGTGGGTAAATCAGACCCCAGGAAACACTATTTATAATAAATTCTGGCTTTCCATTGACCAATTGTAAAGCCTGCTTCTCAGTGTCCTCTATAAAGAATGGTGAAGTTTTAGATTGGAGATGTAGCTCAGTGGGGTAGAGGTGAAGCCTAGCATGGGTGAAGCTCTGGGTTCCATCTGTGCACTGCACACATACATACACACAGAGAGAGACAGAGACAGAGAGACAGAGACAGAGAGAGTTAGAGAGAGACAGAGAGAAGACAGACAGAGAGACAGAGACAGAGAGAGTCAGAGAGAGGACACACACAAAGAGACAGACAGACAGAGTCAGAGAGAAGACACACACACACACACACACACACACACACACACACACACACACACACACACACACACAGAGAGCCAGAGACAGAGGCAGGATGAGGGTTAGTGTGAGAAGGACCTGATGAATAGTCAGTGGATACCAGCATCAAAGGACCAGCCCCAGAAGAGGATTCCTGGGGCTCCAAAGTATACAGATGCCACATTTTCCCTGCAGACTCCCAATCCTGGAGCCCCAAGCCTAGAGGTAGTGGGAGATGTCAAGTGGAATGTTTCCAATGAGATGAGACCAGGTAGAGGTCCTTGGGTCATGCCCCCTCATCCCTACCCCAACTGGTGTGGACAGCCCAAGCCCTTTCACAAGCAAGTTGAAGGAAGTCATTGGGGCCATGACTCCCTGGTTCTACCCGCCCACCCTGCATAAAAGCATAGGGCTGGTTCCTTTCCTGGGTGGAAAGGTTCAGAAAATTGCTAGCTCCCAAGGAGGCTCTCAGGATTGTTTCCCTCGCCTAGCTGGAGGGGCTGATACTGAAGGGGAGTGTGGCTCCAGGATGCTGGCCGCTCTGTGATAAGAACCTTGAGACAGAAAAAGTGGAGGGGAGGTTTCCTGCTACCTCCCCCTCTCCACCACAGCACTCACTTTTCCTTCCTGACAGGCCCTCCCGCCGGCCTGCCCGGCAGTCCAGCCTCTCCACCATATTTCAGGTTTGCTTTCGTCTGAGGTCAGAGCTCATACTGCAGGTCTGGTCCCCTCAGGATTTGGAAAGCCTCAAAGTCTAGGCTGGTTTTGTTTGGCCTGAGGCCCCGTATTTCCAGAAGTTTCTGCACCCCTCCTTCCCTTTTGCTCCCCTCCGTTCCCCTCCATTCTAGCCTAGATTCCCACCTCTGCTGAGGAAGGAAGGCCGTTTCCGGCTTCTGTTCCCCAGATGCTGACGCTCAGCCCAGCCCGCAGCGCTGGCCTCCAGTGGGGCTTGCTCAGCCCTTTCTTGTGGGTTTCCTTTCAGATTAAGGTGTGATTTGGGGGAGAGGAAGAGGTTGGGTGGTAGAGGAACTCAGCCAGCTGCCTCTTCTGAACTAAGGCTCCACTGTGTGGGTGCTGAGCCATGAGAACTGCGGATACTTTTTAGAAAGTATGGAGACTTACAGGGCCGTGGAGGAAGGGGAGAAATGGAGCCCGTTTCAGGATAAGAGTTCTGGAATTGTGGTGGGATTGCTTCATTTGTCCTTAGCACCTTAGTAGGTAACACAAAAAGAAGACTGGACTCCCTTGGTTGTCAAAGCCAAGAAAATAGGATTTAAACAGCTGCCGCCCGCGCCCCCCCCCCCCCACAAGAAATCCCCCTATAACCCAGCTCTGTTCCAGTCCTGAGAATGAGCCAGTGAGTCATTTGTGGAGCTCCAGGGTTAAGTGTTGTGGGTGACTTTTATTCAGGTAATAAAATTACCTTCCCTCCATGCTTCACCATGACGTTTGCAGGAGTAAAGGATAAGGCCCACAACATAGGCCCGTTCCCCTTCCTTTCTCTTCTGTTTTCCCTTCCTTCCTGGTTATCTCTCCTCAGGCTAAAGTATGCATCTCTCCTCCCACTGAGTTCCCCAGGCACTAAAGGTCTTGTCCCCTACCCCACCAGTAAACATGCCTTGGGCAGCCATGAGTATATCCAATATTGCCGCAAGTTTGACATCAACATCCGACTCCAGCTGATGGAGCAGAAGGCCATACGAAGCGACCTGGCCCGCACGGTAAGTGTTGGAAATGGCTGACAACTGTACATACCTGGGGAGGTAGAGTGGACAGAGGGTGATGTAGAACATGTTGGGATTGGGGTGGGGTAGGTATGCTAGGCTGAGAAAAGGACATCGCTCCTGCCTGACAAGGATGCTGCTCACTCACTCAGGTGAATGATGACCAGAGCCCTTCTACCTTGAACTACCTCATCCATCTCCAAGAGAGGCCAGTCAAGCAGACTATCAGCAGGTGAGAGTGGGTACCACCTTGGTGTAGTCCAAGTAGGAACTATGAGGGGATGGCATGGATACGCTTGCCTGGCTTCCTACTAGCATGATAGATTCTCGTAAATGTCTGGGACTTTGGCCCAAGAAACTTGTCAGGAGTGATTGTACCCCAGGGCATACTTCCTCTCTTTTCTCAGAGCAGAGTTTCTCAACCTTCCTAATGCCTGTGACCCTTTAATACAGTTCCTCATGTTGTGGTGACCCCCGACCATAACATGATTTTCATTGCCACTTCCTAACTGTAATTTTGTTACTGTCGTGAATCGTACTGTAAATATCTGATATGCAGGATGCCTGTCTGATATGCAACCCCACAGGTTGAGAACCACTGCTCTCGTGCTTCTTCTGTCCTTTTCTAGGTGAGAGGTAGCATAGTGGAAAAGACCCGTTTTCCATCCTCTTGGGGCACAGAAAGAGTAGGAAATCCTTCACATCTTGGGGCACAGAAAGAGTGGGAAATCCTTCACATCGGAGTTTGCTCCCTGAGTGGAGAAGAGGGAAGAGAAAGGGTGTGCCTCCCAGGACAGTGAATCTTTTGTGATCTCTCCTGTGA
>CABHPH010157848.1:0-11176 GCA_902168325.1 Peromyscus nudipes
TGGGGTGGGCATCCAAAGTGAGTCACAAGTCACAAAACTTTGCTGTTTGCTGTCCATCGTATAAAGTTGGGTTCTTTTATTTTTTCAGGGTGTGGCATAAATAAGAAAGTGTAAGAAGTTATGTTCTATAAATGCAGTGTTAACATAGTTTTCAAACATTAAAATGTGAATTAAAAGTACTTGTGAGTCTTGTGTGATGCTCCAGGAAGCAGTGTAGAGAGGGCAGTAGTGCCACGTGTGCTGGTGAGTGACTGGAGGAGGCTTGTTCACATGCCGTGATTTTAGACCATGGAAGTTTCTCTTCAATACCCAGACTTCAGCTGAGCCTGATGGTTACATGCCTGTACTCCAGCAACTTGGGAAGCTGAGAAAAGAGGATGGAAAGTGGGCCATCCTGGGCTATTACAGCAAGGTGCCGACTTTAAAAAAATGTGTTCTGTTTTGTTTTTGATGGTCTCATCCAGTCTGGCATATACACGGTTCTCCATTCTTCGGAATCAGAGGGGGTTGTACACAGCATTTCCAGCGTCTGTCCTGTTGCATTAGGGACTCTGTTCACATTGCTACCACCATAAGACAGGGAATCCTGTCAACACATTTCTTTCCATCGCTTGCTCTTGTGACCTTAAGAAGGTTTTGATGGACAAGGTCAGGGTGAGATACAC
Organism: Peromyscus nudipes; assembly: GCA_902168325.1. NCBI lineage: Eukaryota > Metazoa > Chordata > Mammalia > Rodentia > Cricetidae > Peromyscus > Peromyscus nudipes. The sequence goes on from CABHPH010157848.1 coordinate 666, forward strand.
AAATTCTTCATGTGAATAGTCACCATTAAGGATAGCCTGGGCTTTTTTTTTTTTCCCTGTGACTGGATATGAGGCTGGCCATGTCTCTCGCTGCCCTGTTGATGACAACATCCCATCCTCCAGAGCCACAATGGCACATACAGATCTCTAGGTAGAAACAGGAACACAGGTATCCAAGCTAGGTAGCCCAACCTAGCTTCATTAGGAATAAGGCAAATACCATTAAACTTACATGTCTTTTGTGTCTACTGTGTGTGTGTGTGTGTGTGTGTGTGTGTGTCTTTGAGACAATACATCTCTCTACAAAGAGTACTGGCTGTCCTAGAATTTACTATGTAGACCATGCTGGCCTGGAACTCAGAGATTTATCTGCCTCTGCCTCTGCCTCTTGAGTGCTGGGGTTAAAGGCATGCACCACCATACCCCCACAAACTTCTTAATTCATTGAAGTCACAAGGGCAAACAGTGTAACGATGACTTTCAAGCCCAAGTGTAGGGAAAAGATTATACACTGTTGAGGCTTTTGAGGTTATGAGTCGATTTGATAGCTCTGCTGCCTACCACCGTGTGTGTGTGTGTGTGTGTGTGTGTGTGTGTGTGTGTGTGTGTATGTGTATGTGTGTGTATGTGTGTGTGTGTGAACGCTGTTATGTCACGTTCTGTCCTCTGTAACATATCTTTGTTGGGCTAGGGTTGGTCTGCCCCACCCCTGGAGAATAAACTGGGCTTTGTGGAAACTGCACCTCACCCTCATGTCCTATTTGCTTGCTTACTAGAGACATTAATGTGTTCTACTTAGTCTGGAGAGAAGGATGAGGCCCAAATAACAGGGCCTTTAAAAAAGATCTGGTTACTGTAAATTTTAGACTAATTCAAGTTGAGTTATGATCTGCTCTTCTTTGCTAGATTTAACATAATATCAAAATGACCAAATTATTGATTCATCTTAAAGCTACAGCAGTAAAACCAAATTGGTATTGACATAAAAATAATTGCCACCATGGACAGCACAAATGGTACCAGAAAGGTGGTCTTTAGAACCTATGGAGAAGAAAAAGGTTACTCAATAGATACTGGGGCGGGGAGTAGTTTCTGGGGAACATAAACCTAGATCACTATTACCTCATATCTAAAGAGAACTCAAAATAAAGACTTTAAACAACACATTGGCACACACACACAAAATACAAGTGGGCAACCTGTATGCTGGAGACATGGCTTGAAATCATGCCTTATTTAGCTAGCTTGCATTCATTTATTTAACACCGGGTCTGCATTGCCCAAGCTGGTCTGTAATTCACTGTGTAGACCAGGCTGACCTCAGACTTATGGCAATCCTCTTACGTCAGCCTCTTGAGTGCTGGGATTAGGACCATGAGCCACCACACCCAGCTTCAGCTCACTTAATAACTAAGGAACAAGATGTTTGAAAATGATTTACGGCGTTAGGCATGGTAGTGCACTCAAGAGAATGAGGTAGGAGGAGAGAAGTCTAGACAACATGGAACATTTGAGGCTGGCCTGGGACTATGTAAGAAGAACTTGAAGCATTAAAAAAAAATACTTGCAAGGCTCTGGGTTCAGTATTTTAGCAGAAAGCCTAGGTGGGAGGTTCAAATAGGAATTCAAGACCAGACATGGAAGTAATTGATGTAAAACTGCCCTTCTCAAGGAAGACAAGCCTATTAATATCTCATCAGAATCCATTTTTATCTCCGGACAGGAAAAGTTTCTGTCTCTTATCAGTTTGTTACAATTTACAGGATTATAAAATAGCTCAAAGACAAAAAAAAAAAATTGAAAGCGGAGCACAAAAACAATGTGTAGGCTATATGGAATACCATAGCCCAGAAGGGATACACACTTGTTCACTGAAAGTTTACCCAATAGTTTTTTTTTTAACCTCTTTGAAAGTCAATTTTTCTGACTTCCCTTTTGGTCGCAATAAAAGTGCAGCAGATTATTCTTAGTAATAAAATAGCTATTCTCAGTAGGGTTGGCCTGTTTATCTGCATAGGTGTGACTAGATTTAAGTGACCATAAAGGCTTCCTTGCAATTTAGAACAGTGCAGTCCTGACTAGCTACTGGGGCAGTAGACCACACCTTTAAAGGTTTATTATTTCCTAGCTCAAAGCTAGGAAAGTAAACCTAAGGAATGAGGGCATTCACCTGTACTGTCTATATACCTGAGAGAATTCCTTTCTACTTGAATTTCCCTATGACTGAGGTTCCTGGTCTACAAGGAAGTGCCCTTTGTTAACCTATACAAGGTTAGTACCCTACCTTTGCAACTAGGGTGCAGGTTACAGGCCTAGAAGATTGGTTCTAGGCCAGTTTTTGGGGGGAGGGCTTTGCAGGCATTCACTCCTTGATCTATCTGTCAAATGACCAGCGTTCTCCAGTATGCTCTTTCAAGGTAGGTCAGGGTTACACAGTCAAGTTTTCAGGTTATACAGAAAGGAAGAGTTTCCTGATGAACTGATGTGCGTGATTACATTGCTTGACAAAGGCAGAGAGACTTGGTCACAGTGTTCAGCAGGTGCAGGGAAGTTTAACTCAGTTTCGTTGAGCTGATTCTACTGCACTGTTGTAGACTAAAGACAGCTTGAGAAGGAAGAGCTATGGCTTCCTTATATAGACATGAAATAGAGCATTCAAACCCTGTCAGCTTGAGGAAGCTTTTTCCTTGGGTCATCCTGCCCTTTGGGTCTCTGCTCTGCTTAATCTTGGGTTGGCACTTGGCATACATAAAGCTGTTGCTTCTGGACGGGAAACAGTCCTGAACACTCCCCCTCGGTCTACTGGTGCAGCCTGAAATATGTCTAGGGAATGTCAACTCACAAGTCTGTGCCTAAGTGTCTCCTCTTGGAAGCGTCGTAGTTTCAGGCCCTTGGCACACAATCTCTCTCCATGAGATTCAGGAAGGAAGGCCTTGCTGAAGACCCCAGTGTTAGCCTGTAGTTTGTGACAGCTTTGGGCAAGCTTCAGGAGCAGAGGTCTGTTTGATAAAGAGACTAGACCTGGATGACTACAGTTAATATACTGTAATAGCTCATGGCTGTCCTTTTATCCACCCACGATAGGTCTTCTTAAAATAGACTTGCAGGGCTTTGTAGTGTTCCACTGAAAGGTCACCTAGGAACTGCCAGCATCCCCCATTTTTATGTCTTCAAGGCTTTTCTTTCTTTTTCTTTCTTCCTTTTCTTCTTCTCTTTCTTCCTTCCTTTTCTTCTTCTCTTTCTTCCTCCTCCTTGTCTTTTCCTCCTCCTCTTTCTTCTCCTCCTCCTTCCTTCTTTTTTTCCTCCTCCTCCTCCTCCTCTTTTTCCTGAGACAGAATTTCTCCGTGTAGCCCTGGCTGTCCTGGAATTTGCTCTGCAGACCAGGCTGGCCTTGAAATCACAGAGATCACAGATACTGTCTCTGCCACCCAAGTGCTAGAGCTAAAGGCGTCTGCCACCATGCCCAGCCTTCTTCAAGGCTTTTCTACAAAGTGTGTATCTCGGGCTGGAGAGATGGCTCAGAGGGTAAGAGCACTGATTGCTCTTCCAGAGGTACTGAGTTCAATTCCCAGCAACCACATGGTGGCTCACAACCATCTGTAATGAGATCTGGTGCCCTCTTCTGGTCTGCAGTCATACATGCTGTATACATAATAAATAAATAAATCTTAAAAAAAAAAAGTGTGTATCTCCATCTCATGTCATCTAGTAAGGAAGGCTCTCTTGGTTCAAAATACAGAAGCCACACATGCACACAAAGCCTAATAGACTCTGTTTCAGAAAACCGAAGAAGAAGAAAAAAAAAATACTCCAAACTCAAAATAAAGAGAAGACATAGTATTAGGTCAGAACATGCCATTTACAATTGAATAACACGTCATTTGTTAACATAAACATTCTTTTCTTGGTAGAAATGATAGTGTCTTCTACTCAGTAGAAAAATAACCTCAAAGCTTATGAGTTTAATTGGCCATTTTAGTCTATAATTCCTTAAAAAATACACAGGAAGTTAAAGACAAAACACAAAAACGTACAGAAAGTCCATTAGGAAAGATAAAGGAGAAACACAGGGCGAAAATGAAAGAAGGGGAAACACCAGGTGTGGTGCACATCTGTGATCCTAGCTCTTGAGATGTGGAAGTTGGAAGGTCAGAAGCTCAAGGTCATCCTCCACTGTGTAGTTGAGCACATGTGCCAACCAGGGCTAAAGACTCTGCCTCAAAAAACCCCAAATAAACATGTTAAAACATTGCACAGCCCAGGCGGACATGTCTGTGAATAGACCATGTAGCGAGTCTTGCATGGTCTCAGTTGGAGGGCCAACCCCAGGCGGGGAAGTACAGGAGGAGCAATCGAAGGGGTCCAGGCATGGGCAGAAGAGCGAACTTCCCCACAAACCTTTCTCAGGGGTGTGGTCCAGCAGGCAGAGGAAAAAGAACAGCTAAGAATGGCAAGTGGAAGTTGGGTGGCAGTGGCACACACCTTTAATCCCAGCACTCGGGAGGCAGAGCCAGGCAGATCTCTGTGAGTTCGAGGCCAGCCTGGTCTACAGAGCAAGATCTAGGACAAGACTCCTGAGTGTTGGCTGGTAACTTTTGACTTAAACTTGGCCTGCAGGAACAGCTTAGCCCTTGCCAATGGGCACGAGAGAAGCTGTCCCATCTTTGGAAAGGATGGCCCTTCTGAGAGGCTTAGAAGCAGGCTTCTCTCCCAGGTGAGGGACAGTTAGGGCATCATAGGTAGACTGGGAAAGCAAGAACGGCCTCCTAAGTCATGGTTTTTGTTCCCAGAAGACAATTCCAGGAGAGACAGTGGGAAGGCACAGTGGCTGGTATCCAAACAGGACCAAAAAGGGAAAAGGGGAGACCCAAGGGCCCCATAAAACACCCAACACACACTCACAGCTCTGGGGACTCCCACCCCAAATGGAACCGTTCTCCGTGTCGATGAAGCAGTTACTATCACATTCTCCCCATTTGGCTCCATCTCTGTCTTCCCAGATGCTGGATTCTTTATCTGTCCCCTGGACAAGCTCATCAGTCCCCTAGAGGACCCCCAGCATTCCCATTACACTTCTCAGGGGCTTTCATCTGGACGTGGAGAAAATCCTACTCAAGGTTAGGTTGCCTGACTGAAAATCTCAAAGGACTCAGGAGGGAACGTGAAATGCCCATCTGGTGCTCTGAGGACACCTTTCAAGGGAGCCCTTTTCCAACCACAACTAGCACTTCTGGACCCCCCCCCCCGTCAGCCCCCACCTCCACCAGGAGTGGGCAGAGTAAGCTATTGGGTTCTGACAGAACAGTGCACTTGATCTCATATGGCTAAATAGAAACATCTTCCTTGAGTGTGTTCAATGCAGATCCGGGGCACTACATTGTCACTTCTAACCAAGACACACAGAGACCAGACCCCAAGGAACCAGTCATCTTCCTGAGGGTCAAGGGTGGGAGAGGGCAGATTCTCCACTTGCCATTCTTGGCTGTTCTTTTTCCTCTGCCTGCTGGACTACACTCCTGAGAAAGGTCCGTGGGGAAGTTCGCTCTTCTGCCCACGCCTGGACCCCTTCGATTGCTCCTCCTGTACTTCCCTGCCTGGGGTTGGCCCTTCAACTGAGGCCATGCAAGACTAGCTACATGTGCCATGTTTCTTGGAGCAGCAGCTCTTAAGATTGGATAGCGAGGAAGTCCTTCGTGGTCCTGAGGCATCCTTCTCTAGCTCCCTCTCGGCTGGCGTCTATGTGAAGATCGGGAAGGGGTCTGAGCAGAAAGGAAGAAACTCCAGTCCTTTCACAGTCAGCCAACTTATTAACAGGCAGTATTCTTAGTGGCAGCAAGTTCACAGTATTCTCCACTAGCCTGTTACTTTAAAGCTGTACAGAAAGGGGTGGGGCTACTTACCGATCATTTTCTGATGCTTCTTTGCCACCTGCCCCTGGCCTAGTCACCCACCTGCCCCTCACCTAGTCACTATGGACAGGGATCTCTGGAAGTCAATGGATATTGCCATGCTAGTGTCCAATAGTGTCCTTGTAGACATCTGCTACTTGTGCCATGGACTCTTCTAATGGTCCTTGGGACTATGGCCACTTTCCCTCCATCCCAGTTACATACCCCTGCTCTAGCCATGATGGCTTTTGGACTTTCCTCATTGAGGAGTCACCCTGTCTGTGACCGGTAAGCTTTTGTAAACCTCTTCTTGCAAGAAATCAAATGGCAAAGCCAGTGTGTTGAGCAATGACTGCATCAGAAATATCTCGATACAAACAGAGCTATAGTGGACAGAAGGGTGGCATGGCCCTAAGAAAGACCACAGGAGGAAACAGAGAGATGGCAGGGACTGAGCCATGGCTAAGAGAATGGGGTCACACTTCTCTGTCTTCCCTCTTCTGTCTTGTTGCTGAAGTTGCCACTCACCTGCCTTCTCAAACACCGGCAAGACCGACCTTCAGGCACGCAAACAAAAATAACTGATTTTCTTTTGTGAGGAGGCATGATTCCAATATACCTTGGGTGATGGGGGAAAATGGCTGCCTCTAGGGAAGCCTCGATTGTAATACTACCCTTCGACTGGACCAGTTCTGCAAAGCAGAGAGAATGGTCTGAGGTTCCCTATGTCCAACTTTTCTTCATCATCAAGACCACCTAGAATTGGTCCACTATTGTTAGCTAGGTCCTGCTACTTTGATGGATGTCTGTGGTTTGGCTCCCCTGCCTCTGCAATCAGGGACCCCCTTATCTAACTCTATCACCACATTGCCTGAATCTACTTTCCCAATCCTAGTTTCTCCAAAATCCACATATCCCAACCTGGCTCCCTTACTCCCCAGGACCTCAAGTAGTTCTGAGGCTTCTCAACCACCTCCAAAGGCCACTGAGGTGTGTTACTGTAATTCTTATTAATAATTGTTTTTGTTTTACTATATTAAGGTTAAAACCTTTTTTAATTAGACAAAAAAAAAAGGAGAAATGCTGTGGGATAATGCTCTTGTACACTGCAAAGATCTGTCACACGAATTGGTTTAATAAAATGCTGACTGGCCAGTAGCCAGGAAGGAAGTATAGGTGCAGGGACCAAACTAAGAATGCTGGGAAAAGGAAGCGAAGAGTCAGGAGTCGCCAGCCAGATGCAGAGGAAGCAAGAGGCTTTACTGAGAAAAAGTACCGAGCCACATGGCAAAACACAGATAAGAATTATGGGTTAATTTAAGTGTAAGATCTAGTTAGTAATAAGCCTGAGCTACTGGTTGAGCATTTATAAGTAATGTTAAGCCTCTGAGTCAATTATTTGGGAAGCGGCTGCTGGGTATTTGGGAACAGGCAGGTGAGAGAGAAACTTCCACCTACAGAGATGTTTCCCTTGCAGGGGATCATGGGAGTTCCAGACTCTCTTTTTTTCTACCTATCATCATCATCATCATCATCATCATCATCATTATTATTTTGGGGGTTTTTTTGCAACAGGGTTTCTCTGTGTTGTTTTTGTGCCTGGACCAGGCTGGCTTCGAACTCATAGAGCTCACATGGCTCTGCCTTCTGAGTGCTGGGATTAAAGGCATGGGCTACCACTGCCTGGCTCCTTTATTATTTTTTCATGGTAAAACACTCAAGACTCATCTCATTTTTTTTTAATTCTTCCTGACCACAATTTCCCCTCTCTCCCCTACCCTGCAGTCTCTCCCTCCCACCTGTCCTCTCACCCAGATCCACCCTCCCTCCCTCCATCTCCCCTCAAAAAAGAGCAGGCCTCCCAGGGACATCAACCAAACATGGCATAGTAAGCTACTACAAAACCAGATGCATACCATCACATCAAGGCTGCACGAGGCAACCCAGTAGGAGAAAAAGAGTCCCATAAGTAGGCAAAAGAGTCAGCGACCACCCCTGCTCCCACTGTTAGGAATGTAAGCTACTCAGCTATAACATAGATGCAGGGGACCGCGGTCAGACCCCTACAGGCTCCCTGGTCTCTGTGAGCCCTGGTCAGTTGATTCTGTGGGCAGTGTTCTTATGGTGTCTCTGATCTCTCTGCTTCCTCTGATCCTTCCTCCCCCTCCTCCACAGGATTCCCCGAGCTCTGTCTAATGACTGACTGTGGGACTCTGTACTCCCATCAGTTGCTGGATTTAGTCCTTCTGGCCAGACCCTCCTCTTATTAGTAGAGATTAAATCTATCAAAAGGGGATTAAGTAGATTTGTTGGGAATCCTGACCAATCTGTACAGGCCTCCCAGCATCTGAGCAGTGTCTATACATGACCTGGAAGGATGTTATCTTAGCTCAGACCTGGACTTCAGTGAAAAAAAGAGGGTAATGGAAGGGGGGATAACTGTGGCTAATGATTACTACACAGCCTAGAGCTGAGACTCACAGGCCTAAGTTTCCACGGGAGCCCAGGCAGTCCCTTTGAGTGATCCACACTGGGATGTCATCGACTCCATGGTCACAGAGACAGAAAGCACTTTGTTGTATTTCTGAGAGCTTAACTAAAGCAAAGATTAAACCTCTCAAGGACTCTCAGCTGATGGCCATTTGCCAGGGAGAAAGGGACCCCTCTAAATGCCTTTCTCCAGAGACTCAGTGAGGCTAAAGGCAGACCCCTTAGACAAAGTTACTACCCTCAGCCCTGACATGCTGAAGGAGTACCCAGGGCAGTTGAGATTGCCCCCCCCCTGAGTAATATATGGCAGACCTTTTCTTCCAAGGCATTTGTCACGTGATCTTGAAACCAACCAGCTGGTGACATATGTCACCCATCTAGCCAAGTTCCATAAAGTCCTTTCAGAACTCAAACACAGAGTCCCCCCCCCCCCATTCTGTCCTGGGGATGTAGTTCTTGTCAAACAATCAAGGAGACACTTTCTCTAAGTGCCAGTAAGGAAGGCCCGACTTGTCATTTTATCCACCCCTACAGTCGTTAAGGTGGCTAGTGTGGCCTCCTGGACCCATCACACCAGGATCTAGAGTGGTACTTCACAGTCTCCACCTGAGGAGAAGCCAGCAAGCGTATCTCCAGAGTGTGCTCCTGTGAGACAACGGAGGACTCTGGGCTGCTCTTCGGGAAACAACCATCTAAGCCCTAAACCATATCCCTTTGGCCTCCATACTACCCAGTCTGGCTAGATTTTGTTCAATTGCTACTATGTGCGACTTTTCTGGAAATGTCATCTTATTCTGGGCTAGATCCTTTTTCTTATAGGTAGGTGGTCTCTCTGCTACGAAACTCACAAAGCAAAATTAATGACTCCAACCTCTGGGCTAAGGACACCTTCCGTCAACTGGGAAACTCCTCCAACAATAGTGTTCTGGCTATAAGCAAGTGGCAGATAAGGTCAGTGCATCCTAACTACCAGACTACAGATGGTCTTGCAGATGGTGCCCCAGGTGCCCTGCTGGCTTGAATTTTCCCACAGTCTCTTAAAGCAGCCCCAAGAGCCTTCCCCATAGAAGTCCTCTACCTTGGATCAACACCTCCTGAACAACACCCCCTTCGTCCTGAAGCAACTAGAGAGCTCATTGCCCCATCCCCAACAGGAATTGGTATTGATCTCTGAGACATAGGATGGGGGAAGAGTTAGAGGACAGGGAGAAAGAGAAAGAGAAAGAGAGAGAGAGAGAGAGAGACAGACAGACAGACAGACAGACAGACAGACAGAAACAGAGAGAGACAGAAACAGAGAGAGACAGAGAGAGAGAGAGAAGAGAGAGAGAGACAGAGACAGAGAGCGCTTCTTAGCGCTTCTTTCCAGGAGACACTGCCAGGTGTCCTACTGGGGTTTGCTTTTGTCAATTTGAGCCAAGCTAGAGTTTTCTGGGAAGAGGAGCCTTTGCTGAGAAAACGCCTCCATCAGATTGCCTGTCAGAGAGTCCATAGGGCATTTTCTTGGTTAATGATTGATGTGGGAAGTCCCTGCCCACTGTGAGTGTTGCCATCCCCTAAGCAGGTAGTCCTGGGTGTATGAGAAAGCAAACTGAGCAAGCCATGGGGAGAAAGCCGATAAGCAGTGCCCCTCCATGGCCTCTGCTTCAGTTCCTGCCTCCGGATTCCTTCCTTGAATTTGAACCCTGACTTCCTTTCCTGGGGAATTCTGATAGGTTGGAAAGACGTGAGGGAAAGATCTGCACTCCATTCGAAGCTTTCAAAGATGCTTTTGATGGTCAAATAATGACCTTACGCCTGGATCTTTCCCTTAGAGATTTTTTTTTTAATGGAGTCCACGCCTGCCTGATGGCTAGCATATCCCTGATTACCCAGCCCATGACTGACATGGGTGATATTTAAGTGGTATAGCAAGAAAGTCCTGACCATGTTACAGGTCTAAATCTTGATAAATAAAATCCTGTTCGGTCTTGTTTGTGTTCCTGATTGCTGTTGTTTGTGTTTTGGTCATTTTGTTTGGTGAAGGTGTTAGTGGGGGTAGGGGTCATCCTGAATAATGTCCATGACCCTTCTTCCTTCTGTTCAAAATCAAAGAAATTGTTCTGTAGGAAAGACTGCCCCCCCCCCCCCCCC
>CABHPH010157849.1:5097-16527 GCA_902168325.1 Peromyscus nudipes
TTTCCTTCCCTCCTGCCTGTCCCAGCTCTGGAACGATGTCCTCTTTCCTTTTCCAGCACAGCGCTGGCTTATCCTCCCCACCACTTGTGTGTCAGGGAATTAAATGTGATGGTTCCTTTCCCTGGGTGTGAGCTGAACACTGGCTCTCAGATACATAGAGACCTTGAATCTAACTGATGGCAGTCTATCAGGAAAAGTAAGGAGGAGCTGAAATCACAGGGTATCTCAGAGTTGTTGACTTGTGATAAAGTATGCATTAAAGATTTAATGAAATATTAAATATCTAAAAAATCCTATTAGTACAGGACTGTCTACAGTAGAAAGCTTAGATACTATTGCATTTAATAGCTGTTGGTGTGTTTTAGGGTGTATCTAATCAGTGGGAACTTAAAGTATGTGTGAGCGTTGGTCACTAAATGATGTCATTTCTTCCTATCCTGCTCAGGGCTGCTCTTGTTGCACATGAAGTTCTGAGTCCTGTTGATAACTATGGTGATTTCTCTTCCTCTGTAGGTATCTGTTACTCAAAACTCATCAGCTGTCTCTAGATGCCTTTCTGGTCGCCTTGAAATTCATGCATGTGGAAGACGTGGACATAGATGAAGTCCAGTGCATTCTGGCCAACTTGATATACATGGTGCGTGAGTCTTTGCCTGCTCTCAGCAGGCCTCTAGTGCGGTGCTAATGTTATCAGAAGACTTCTTCTCTTTGTGAGGGCATTTTCTCATAGAACCAGTTGTTTTCCTGGGAAATACTATTCAAAGGGCCTCACAATGGGTCAGTGATGAGAGAGGGGTGTAACCTCTATTTTCCCTGTCACGTCTTGTTCAGCTGCTGTCCCCAGGGAAGAGTTTTTCATCATCATTGTGTCACCTGGCATGTTTGATGTGACTGAGACTCAGAAGTGTAAGCTGATCCGTATTTCTCTGTTTCAGGGTCACATCAAAGGCTACATCTCCCATCAGCACCAGAAACTGGTTGTCAGCAAGCAGAACCCTTTCCCTCCACTGTCCACGGTGTGCTGACGTCAGGGCTGCAGATGGGGTGCGGTCCTGCTACAGTTGTCCACTGTAGCCCAAGCCCTTGGTGCTTCCCCAGGACTGCTGAGGCAGTCACCATCATGAGTGTCCACCCGTGCTCTCCATGGTCCTAACTCAGGCCAGCTTTGCCAAGACCTGGAATCCTTTTTCTAGATGGACAACCACCCCTGCTGCCGGCTGCTGCTTGTGAATGAACTACCAGGAAGCAGGCAGCTGGGCTTCGGTGAACTTGTTGTTTATGGAGGCTGTCTTTGTAATATTTTGTAGCTTTATCTTTTTTTTTAAGTAATCCAAATTTATACAAAACACATTGTTTATTGTATGTTACATGATGTGTCTATTTTCATATGCAGAATCTGAGCAATTTGTCAGCTCAGAGTGCTTGGTTAACTTGAAGTTTCTTTTTAAAAAGTGGAATTTGGGGCCTGGAGGGATGGTTCAGCCGTTAAGAACAATTACTGCCCTGTCAGAGGACCTGGGTTTGGTTCCCAGCACCCGCATGGCAGCTCACAACCATCTAGAACTCCAGTTCTAGGGGATTCAGTGCCCTCGTCTGGCCTCTGTGGCTCCTGTACATGTGTGCATGTAAATTCACTCAGGCACACAGACACATAAATAAATACATCTTTTTTTAAAAAAGCGGAATTTCGTGTGATGTAAGTTTTTCAGCTCTGGCTTATTTCTTGACTATTCTGAAGGCTGTGGGCCTAGGACCAAGGCCTGGCAGTCGGGCTCTGTGACGGCCTCTGCTGAGCTGCAGTTGGCCGTGCTCTGCATGTTTCCCTTTTCCTGCGGCCACTGTGCTGTCAGACCCTCACTCTGCGGCTGCATCTAACTTAACTACTTGTAGAGACCCTTCCTCTGGCCTCAGCAGAAGTTTCTCCCGCCGCACTGGAAACGTCCTGCTTCTTAGAGTGCGTTTCCTCCGTGGCGGTGGTGCTGTTTGCATGCTTGTTGTTTTCTGTCATTTATTTGTTTATTGAGGTGGGGTCCGTAGACATAGCCTGGCTGGAGCTCTGTGTAGACCATGCTGGTAGAACATGATGCTCTTCTCGCCTCTGCGGCCCCTCCGAGGGCGTGGGTGTGTGCCCATGGGAGGCTTACACCCCTGTCAATGAGAAGTACACTAAGGAGGAGAAGCTATCTATTTAAGTTGTTGTGTTCAGAAGCTGTCCTCGTGCAGATGAGCTGTGGTGGAACTTCTGTATCCTCCTCCACGGGGGCACAGAGAGCAGGACTTGCCCTGAATGTAGCTGCTTCATCAGCATCCTCCTGCAGCAGCAAAAACCACCCAGCACCCCGAGATTGCCCAAATCTGAAGCCTGGTCAGCACTTGGTGGGTTTGGCCTCTGTTCCATGTGATGGGGAGTATGATCCTGGGGACTAGAAGGTGGCTCACTCATGTGATAGGTGTGGGCTCGGACACACCAGGCTCAGTGAGATGTGGGTGGACAGCTCGGGTTCTCTTGTGGCAGCTGAAGCTGGGTTCTAGGACAGGGCCAAAGGAAGTGGTCCCTTGTGTGGCCTTCTGTCGTGAGCTGTACCACTTTCTGGCTGAGAACACCACCTAAGCCACACACTGGCTGCAGAGCAGTGTGTCCCGTGGGCTGCATGCCCCTGGTCATGTCCACCCAGCAGCCTGGTGTGCAGAGAAGCTGTCTGGCAGTAGATATGGCTCCTAGCTGGCATAGCTGGTGAGCTCCACCAGGGTGAGCTTGCCTTCCTGTCTCCTTTGTGTACATGTCTGGCCTGCCCTCATGCAGAGCTATCATGCAAAGCTGACCCTGCTATTCAGCAGGGTACTTAAGCACCCCCAACTTCTGATAAAGTGTTATCCTTGCAATGACTCAGACATTGACGTTCCTATGAGCATCCTGGATTCCAGTCTTTTGAGTTTAGTAGCAACAGAATCAGATTTTCAGGTGTCTCCAGGTAGTTTATTAAAAGTGACACCCCAAGTCAAACACTGGTGGTTCAAAGTGATAAATAGTTGAACCTCTCAGTTAAAGAAATGACCTCTGTGTAGCATCTTTGTATGCTGTCCCGCGTCCTATGTGTGGAGTTGCGGTTTCTGGGCACACAGATCATATGTTACTGTGGCTAGTTTACATCAACATCAAATGCTCACACCCAGTTCTTGCCTAGGGGTACTAGACTGTCCTCTTATAATTTATATTTTGAGACAAGGTCTTACTCTGCAGCCTAGGTTGTCTCCATACTTGGGACCTTCCTATCTCGGCCTCTCAAGTCCTGGGACTAAAGGCAAGGTCACATCATCACAGCCACACTCCTCTCAGAGATGAGGGTACCAAGGCACAGCCTCACCCACCACGTGACTGAGCTGAGAGGCACCAGCACTCCCTGGAACCTGCTGAGGGGCTTTTCTTCACCTAGAGTGTCTAAGTACAGCCTTATCAGGAGGCCCACAGTTGTCTTCCAATACTAAACCTGCTTCTCTCTCCCAACAGTGAGCCATGCACAATCAGAATTAGGCTGCCTTTGCTGTCTCACTGGTAATTCTGAGCTGCCTCTGTCCCAGAGATGTCTGTTCCAGTGTGTGTCAGACCACGTGTGACAACCACATGCATTCACAGCCCCTCACCGCTGACTAACTCAGCTGGTTTAGGACTGACACTGATTTTATTTAACATACCCATTTTTTCCCCCCTTAAGGCCTCTGGTTAGATAAAAATTGCCCAGGAAACTCCCTGCCAGCTAGCTTGCATGGTGCTGGACGGTGCTGTGCCAGCAGCAGCGGAGCAAAGGCATCAGTGGTCTCAACCCAGTGCTGGACCCCAGTCCACAACACTGATGTGCCGGCCAAGATGTGCCCACTGGTACAGTCATGGCATGGCTACTGTGGGGTAGCTAACTGCTTTCTGGTTGAGTTTGAGGCCTACTCCACATCATTGGAACTGTAATCTTAGCCAAAAGCTCCTGGCTGGGGCGGTCACAGGCCCTAGGGTGGAAGCTGCTATTGTTACTTTGCTAAAGAGCCGTGTTAAAAATCGTCTTCTAAGTATTTGTGTTTATACCCATAGATCTGGACTGTTCTCCAGCTTGGCCAGAGAAGCTTCTTTTTATAATAGGCAGCAGTTAATGCAAAGATGCATACTTGGTCCCAGTGGCTGAGAAAAGGGGACTGAGCATTCGGTCCTGAATGGAGTATCCTAATGAGCTCTCCCCATCCCCATGCACCCTCCAAGGCCCAGGGAACTTTGTGGAAGAGAAGCAGGAAGAATATACGAGCTGAAAAGTGGTGGGGAGTGCCATGAGACGCTGTCTTCTGGACATAACATGATGATTTCACTTCCAGACCACAGCAGCTGTGGTGACCTGTTCAAGACTACACCAGGTCAGGCCAGATGAGAGTCTGCCCTAGATGGGGTGGGTGGGGTCACACTCCATGCCCCACTCCTTACTGAGGCGCTATTGCAGTTGACAGCTGCTGGGGAGGGCACTCCAGTGGACTGCCCCACACCACACCCAGAGGTGGCTGGAGCTAGCTTCGCGAGCTCTAGCGGTGAGATGTTCTCCCCGACTCCCCATAGTAATGCATATGCACGGAATGTAGCACTAATGGGACTCACTGGTTCATCAGAAAAGGACATGAGAGAGGGCCATGCTGAGGGGAATATAAGGTGAGCAGCAGAAGGGAAATGGGGCAGCGATGTGGTCGTATTTCATTGTATGTGTGTATGGAATTCCTAAGAATAAAGGAAAGTTTAAAGTTCCAAGGAAAGAGACATCGCCTTCCAATGTTAACAGAATCTGACCACCTCTTAGCCATGTTGGATTTCAGTTACTTCATGATCTGTTTAAACCACATCGAGTATCTTGGGACTGTGGTGAGGAGGAACACATGTGACCGCCCTGGTGGCGGCAAACCCAGGATCCCCGTGAGGAACCAGGTCCCCTTGTGTTCTCGGGTCACCACACTCCCCTCCACCCAAGGCCCAGTCACCACGCTGCCCTTCTCACAGCTTGTTCTTGTTGTGACAGTCACGTTCAGGGTCTGTCCACATTCCTCCCCATCCACCTGTGTGACCGGAAGCATCATCGGTGTGATATCCAGGTCTGTGCCATTGAGCGTCCAGCCGCTGAGGAGACCCTCTGTTCCAGGGATGAGGACATGCTCGGCAAAGTCCCTCTCTGGGACACAGACAGGGAGCCCTGAGCTGGGACAATGCAAGGGTTTCTCTAGTTCCAGCAGTGAGAGGTCATTCTCCCCTGACTCCTCATCGTAACGCATGTGCACGTGAGTGCTCTTGATCCCAATCCTCTGGCCAGCATCTGAAATCATGAGCAACCAACCAAGTTAGTCTCCAGGAACCGATTTCTCAGTGTAACCCTGATGAGGGAGAGGCAGTGTTCTTCTGAGACTTGAATGCAGATCACAGCATGGGCCGGGTCAACTCATATCCCTGGCCTCTTCACACTGTCCTCTAAAAAAAGTCAGATTTTTATTCTGGAAC
Organism: Peromyscus nudipes; assembly: GCA_902168325.1. Taxonomy (NCBI): domain Eukaryota; kingdom Metazoa; phylum Chordata; class Mammalia; order Rodentia; family Cricetidae; genus Peromyscus; species Peromyscus nudipes. The sequence continues at coordinate 10,613 of CABHPH010157849.1, forward strand.
ACAGGACAGCATGGGGGCTGGTTAGAAAACAGGAAGCGGTGAAGAGGAACGTCACCAGGCCAGTCTGAACATGGCCGCTCAGGACTTATCATCACGTGGTTAGTTCTTCAGGGTGAGTCTCAGCCTGAGTGTTTAAGGATAAAGAGCGAGACATGCTCACTTCAAAGCTCACATTTGCTGTTGAGCACAGCCATAGCTGATGATGGGAACTTCCCAGTGGGGAGAAATGATTGTCCAGGCTTTAGAGATGGAATATGAGATACAGATACGCCCTGAGATGAGACAGGGTTGCAGCCCAAGATCATAGGAAGGAGGGATTTGAACCCAGCTCCTCTGGCTCTCAGCCAGCCCTCCTTGTGCAGGTGGTTGCTCTACTGCTGTGATTTGTCCTGTGCTGGATGCTACTTAGCATTGGCTCAGTGTCCACATTCTACTAGATATGTCTTGTTTTGTATATACATGTGATTTTACAGCTACCTCCGTGTTACTGAAGCTATTTCATGTCTTGCTTTAGAAACAAAATTTCTAGTTGAAAATTTTCCATGTTATTCCTGTTGGATTATTTTTTTTATTTATAATGAGATCTTATAACATTCATGAAAGAAATACTTACTTGCTTTGACACTAATGTTGTTGTGTAGTAATGAGCACTTTGCTGTGGTCAACACGAAGTCCTCCTGGATTAAAACACCACCACAGAAGTCCATTCCTTTGGAATTTGTTAACTTGACCTTTAAAAAACAGAAAATGGCTGTTAGCAGCCAGTGTAAGATTAGAGAACAGTAAAGCTGAGTGGCAGTCTGGGGCACCAGGGACAGTCAGCGTCCACACCGCACTGTTTCTTCCACGGCCACCAGCGCTCTGACACCTCAGCCAAGGTTCAGAGGCCCTTCTTGGCCAAGGAAGAGTGACAGCTGTCAGATTTCCCTCCGCCTGGAACAAGGAAAGCGGACAGAATTGCAGGGCTGGTCACCAGCGACCATGATCTTTCAGGGGCCAGCGCTTTTGTGACTCCTAAGTTTGCATGGCGCAGTTCAGGAAGGGTAACTCGGGCAGAGTCCACAGAGTGGCGAGGGACTGGAGCGCATCAGGAGACACAGTGGCTACAGTTGTAGAGTGGATCCTAAAGGGTCGACTGGGGAGCTGCAGGCTCTCCTGGTTTTCAGGGGTCATAATGAGCTACTTAAGGCCAGGGAAGCTTATCCTAAAGGATTAGAGGGGACAGTTCTGGGGCCCATGAAGGCTGCAATAGTGTGCTATACCAGCCAGTTGAAAATGTGTCCAAGCATTTGGTAGAACACAGTAGGGTCTTGTCTCTGTAGGGGAAGCCAGAGAACCAACCTAGAACACTACACTGGCCTTCCCCAGCAAAGCTTAGAAGCAAGGTGTAATTGGATTAAGCTGTTTCCAGGTATCTTAACCATGTTCCAGAGCATCACTGAAGTATATTTATAAAGCACAAAGCTTTCTGTAGCTAATCAATTATAGTTCTGCAATTCACTAATAGTCACCAGGCAGAAAAATAACACATGATCCATGTTCCATACTGAGGAGAAAAATCAACCAAGCTGTGTGGTGGTATTGTGTTCCCCAAAATATTGTGTATGCTAATAAACTTCTCTGGGGTCAGAGAACAGGACAGCCACAATATTAAACATAGAGGTTAGGCAGTGGTAGCATACGCCTTTAATCCTAGCATTCCAGAGACAGAAATCCCTCTGGATCTCTGTGAGTTCAAGGCCACATTGGAAACGGCTAGGCACGGTGATACACACCTTTAATCCCAGAAAGCCACACCTTTAATCCCAGGGAGTGGTGGTAGAAAGCAGAAAGGTATATAAAGCGTGAGGACCAGAAACTAGAGGCATTTGGCCTGGAGAAGCATTTGGCCTGGAGAAACATTTGGCCTGGTTAAGCATTCAGGCTTTTGAGCAGCAGTTCAGCTGAGACCCATTCTGGATGAGGGCTCGGGGCATCCAGTCTGAGGAAACAAGATCAGCTGAGAAGTTGGCCAGGTGAGGTTAGTTGTGGTTTGTTCTGTTTCTCTGACCATCCAGCATTTCACCCCAATACCTGGCCTCAGGTTTGATTTTATTAATAAGACCTTCTAAGATTCATGCTACAAAGCTGACTCAGAACTGTTAGGTGCAGGCAGGATGATGGAGCTGACTTAGAACTGTTAGGTGCAGGCAGGATGATGGAGCTGACTCAGAACTGTTAGGTGCAGGCAGGATGATGGAGCTGACTTAGAACTGTTAGGTGCAGGCAGGATGATGGAGCTGACTCAGAACTGTTAGGTGCAGGCAGGACGATGGAGCAGCAATTACTATTCCAGAAACCCAGAGAAATAAGCAGAGACAAAGCAGAGAAAAGGTATAAGTTGTATGTAGATGATGGCTACAGGATGTGGGTTGTGGGATTCACATCAGATTAGATGCAGCAGATTAAGACAGAGAGGAGCCTGAAACCTTACCCACCCGGACCATGTTCACACTCCCAGGCCTAGCTGGGGTCATGCACAGCCTGATAAATGTTAGTTCTGTCTTCCTTTTGCAGCAGATGGAGACTGTCACAGAAGTCCATAACTGGTCAAAATACAGAGAATCAATGGCTCTGGGGTCCCCAGACATAATCGATACATCTTCAATGCAGCCCCTATACCTAAGGCTCAGGGGAAATTCAAGAAAGAGGTGGAAAAAATAAAAAACCCAGACCAGGACGCCTGTTGTGAGATAAAGTGTCCTAGACACCACAGGGAAGTTTCATTCATAAAATCTCAGCAGTACAGCAGCCTAAACAAGACATGCACAATGACAACACCAGCTGACGTGCTAATGTGGGCGGAGGAATTTCATAAAGCCCCGCTCTCTAATAGGTTATCCCACATGGTCAGCCTTAAACACACGGACCTATGAGGTGTGTGTTCCCCCAACTCCCTCTCAAATTCATGACCTCTTCCTAGGTGTACACACACACACACACACACACACACACACACACTACTGAGTTCATTTGATGTTGCTCATGTATACATATAGAGAAAAGGGAAATCCGATATATTTTATAGTTATAAATACTTAGTATATACTTAGATTGAATTAAAACATTACAATTATTGTCCCCTGTTTTTACTTATATTAGTGTGACTACTGGAAACTTCTTAGCTGCCTGCATGGTGAGCACCATACCCTTCTGAACAAGGCTGCTCTATGGGACATTAAGATCTAGAGGTCAAAGGCTGCCGTGGCGACCCGAGTGGCGAACAAGGTGGAACACAGGGACATCAAAGCCAAGATGGGGCATAAAACCACGAGACAAAGCAAGACCCTTGTGGTCGGGTCACAAGCAGAGCAAGTGAAGACTAAATTAGTGGCCAGGAAGCTGAGACCTACAGTGCGTGGCATGGAGCTGGGGAACAGGGAGAAGTTCTGTATATCAATCACATCAATCTAGATATGACTGATACCGCCCAGAGCGACTGTGTAGGCCAGTGGGCCCCAAATGCTTCAGTTCTAAATCGGTCAATGGACAAGGAGAACAAACAGAAATGGGAGGTGAAATGGAGCAGTCCAGGCCAGGGGGTGGATGGGGAGGTGTGTGTGGATCAGAGGCTGTGCACAGATAATCATGTCCCCTGGCTGGGCTCTGGCACAAGGCGTAGCCTGGTGGCTATAACCAATGCACACTTCTGAGGTGGAGCAAGTGCCACAGAGGGCCACGCTTGTGCTCCAGGAGAGCCCACGGAGCTCAGGAAAGTTTGTTCCCAATTCTGACCCGTTTTGGGCCAGAAAGGGGAAATGACAGATGGAGTTTGTAACAGGACAGAAGTTGTTAGCGGATGCTGTTACCTGCCACGGGAAGCTAGGTGGATCCTGGCCGTCTTTTTCCAGTGTCCTGATGTGTTTGGAAGTCAGGGCCCCACAGGCACATTTGTCTTCGTTTGTGGTGGCAACATGAGAAGAAAATCAGTGTTTTCCTGAGTGGACATGGGATCTACCGTGGTGCTAGCCGTAAGTCTCATCTGAATGCTGGCAGACTCGAGGTCATTGGTGGCCATGGGGAGCAAGGCAAAGCTGAGCTGCCTGCTCCCAGGCTTATTTAGGGGGCAGTTTGGATAACAGAGTCATGGGCCTCCTGACACAAAGCACTTCCGGCACTCTGGTTGCTCTAATGTGGAGGCCAGAACCCCGAGTCAGCAATTACATCCCACTAACCACAGCAGTCCACCCCATAACCGTGCCGAGGAAGGAAGGGCCATGGAGGGTGAGATGGCCACCTCTGCAGGAACTCACCACTTGGACTGCATGATTTGCGGTCTGTTCCCAGCTTGTAGCCCTTCGCGCAGCTGCACATGTAGGACGACTTCCCCGGATGGCAGAAGTGCTGGCACCCGTTGGTCCTCTCGAGGTGACATTTGTTTTTAGCTGAAAAGGAAGAGAAAGCTAAAACCAGCCATGCCGATGGATGTGGAATGGTCAGTGTTGTTGTCTCCTTGTGCATGGGTCTGGCTCGCCTGTCCCAGTGCTGCTTGTATGTTACACGTACAAAAATAAATAAATAAATAAATAAAAATAAAACATGGAGCTACATCCACAGTCCTCATTCTCCCCAGCTTGCCAGTTTTCATATAAAGCTTCCCACACTCAAGTGTCCCAGGTATGTCCATGGAGACACAGTGAGATGGCGCCTCTGTTCGGCCTCAGGAGGAGTCACCCAGTCCTGGACGTCTGACTGGTATCGCATCTATGTCCCTAGCTATTTCCTTTCCCACTGCGAAGGCTGCAGTCTTTGGATTGTTCCTTCAAAGAGCAGAAATGGGACAAAGAGGGGGGTCAGAGACCAGTGCAGGCAGCGGAGCAGCTGAGGTGGGACACCCATAATGCATTTGCCAGGGAGGAGATGGTGTGGGAATCTGGAGCTGGGAGCAAAGATCTGGGCTGAAGAACCTTTTCTTCAGAGTGCTGCTTCTGAGCTACAGAGTCATGGGAAGAGTGACATGCATTTCTTTCTGTAGTTGACAGTTATCAGGAATTCATTCCCTTGGCCCCATGAGGTCATTTGCATTGTGTATTTAAGGACTTTTCTTAGTCAGGCCTTGTGGTAGAGGTGTCTGTCACAGCTTCTCTGAAGTCTGAGAGGGGAGGATCATTAGGACTGAGGCCTGCCTGGACTATATAGCAAGTTCCTTTATTTTTAATTTTTATATAGAGGGGTGTTTTGCCTATATGTCTCTGTGTACCGTATGGGTGCAGCACCCACAGAGGCCAGAGTGGTTGTTAGTTCTTCCTGGGACTGGAGTTATAGAAGGTTGTGAGCTGCCATGTGGGTGCTGGGAATCAAACCGGGAAGAGCAGCCTATCCCATATATTGAGACCCTGATCAAAAATAGAAAGTAAAAAGGACTGGAGATGTAGCTCAGTGGGAGAGTGTGCCTGCCTGTATGAGACCCTACATTCAAACCCTACAGCTTACGAGGGGGTGGGGGGCCTATTTACTTATGAAGCTTTGCTTTGCTTTTTCTCTCTCTAGAGTATCTCTGACTGGCATGTCAGTCAGACACATCTGTGTGCACCCCTTCCAACTTGTGTACAGATTGTGGATTGGGCGGATGTTTGGGAAAGGGGAGAAAAGGAGACCCTATGCTATGAAAATTTCAAGGGGGCTAGGGCTGGACAGTGGGTCACAGAATGCAGCCAGCACCTGTGGCGTGATTTCCATGGTGGAGTGGAATAGGGGAACCAAGGAGTCCCCTGAGATGAGTGTATCAAAGTTCCCAGGGCATCCTTTCCTGCCTGAGCAAGCTGCTCTCCCAGCGAACCCCATCATGGGCTGAGAGTGGGTGGAGCCTCTCCCATTGCACAGTTCTTGCCCTCCCCCATCATGGGTTGAGAGTGGGTGGAGCCTCCCCCATTGCA